>CAIGRK010317035.1:0-13868 GCA_903798315.1 Fraxinus greggii | reverse complement strand
GAGGAAATCAGCTCATTGGGCTAGGTGCTCAATACCCAATTGTGGAGATATTTGAATTGAGAATTATATCTCTTATCTTCAAGTGGAAGTTAGATTGTTAGATTTCATATTCCTTGAACTCTATCTTGGAGAGATTTATCTGAAAATTCATTTGCCATTCCTTACCTATAAATTGAAGTCCCTTGTACTCATTTGTCGCACCAAAAAGTTATTTGCTTTGTGCCTTTGGAAGAAACCAAAAATCGGTCCCTGCTTTGTGCCTTTTTTTTCTCTGGTCCAGCTTTTGCCCATTGTGACTTTGTGTGCAATTCTCTCTGCTTCAAGAGTCTCCAATTTGGTGTTACGTTTGTGGTATTGGATTGATTTTCTGAGCCTAAAGAAAAGGAGAAAACATTGATTTCATTTTTTAACTTCTTCTTCTTCAATTCTTTGATTTCTTTTAATTATTTTACTTGATTCTTACTAATTGCTTTGATTTGTTCAAGTGTAGGTGGTATTAAGTTTCAACACATTGTACGTTGTTTAACAGAGTATCTTTTTCTCTTCCGGAACCAATTATTTTTGAAATCCAATACAATGGTTGTTTGGAACACTTGCAAACCTAGAACTATCTAAAATTTAAACAAAACTAGACCGAACAAGCCGTTTAGTCAGATTCGAATTGGTACTTCTGTTCACCCATAACTGCAAGGCAAAGCTGGCTGGCAATACAGATCCATGTGAATGGTGCTGCAGCATAATCTCATTCAAGAGGCGTGCAATTACTGCTTTAGATTTTGCAGTTGACCGATTCTTTGATTTTTTATCTTCGGTGCCTGAATAAACATGCTGGTACTGTTAGCATACAAAGAGAGAAAGAATATGTTTTTTTTAATATTTTCGTTCACATGCAAATCCAGGCCTCACAGCTGTAAATGAATATATAGGGCACTTTAGCAAAAGCAGAAAGGATCTCTCTAATTCTATATGGGTCTATAGAGTCTATATTACTTTAGGAAGCATCATTTATTCTGCACCTACAAATTATAAAGATGCTATGAGACATTGAGATGTCAACCATCTTCCTCTGCCTTTGCTGGAATTTTTATGACAAGCTGATAAATTTCTTAGCATTTTTTTTTTCTTTGCTTGCCCTTTTACATGTATAGGATTCCTTGCCATTCTCACATAGACAAGGGAAATGGACTCGGAATCATAACAACCAACGGGGTGTTTGATGAATATTATTGAAGAAATAATATATTTTAAATAATGATATGATGGAAAAGTATGTGGTTAAAAAATAAAAAAAAAAGTTATTGATTTGATGAAAAATATTATTTTATTAAAAAATACGCGATTGGTAATAAGTTTTGAAATAATATATTTTGAGAGAATATATGTCAAACAAGGGCTAAACTTTATTCATGAACACTCCGTTTGGTTTAGTGCTTGATCCATCGAGGGAGTAGAATAATTAGATCTTTAGAAATTATAACGTGGTTTCCTTCGGTTCGTAACTAAATGACCTACCGGTTCTTGAACCAATGAAGACAAGAATTGATTATGTGTGAAGATGCAGAAGACATGTGGTAACTTCATCATTTTATGATTTGAAACTCAGGGTATGTTTGAGCCACAATATTTTGAAAGAATATATTCTAAAATAGTAGATTGATAGAGAATGTGCGGTTGAAAAAGAAAGAAAAGTTCTTGATGTGATGAAAAATATTATTTTATTGAATAATATGTGGTTGAAAATAAGGAAAAGAATGAAAATGACAATTTTAATATGTACTCCGAGAAGGAAAGAAGACTCGTGCTACGTATGTAGACAGATACAATCATTTTTTCTTTCAAAAGCTATAGATAATAGAAGAGGAGTAATCAAACCATGACCTAGGATTTAGCCCACGAACCCATCTCAAGCACTATTTGTTTGAGAGCAAATCCCTTTAGCAATAGGCCAGTCCCATGTTCAACGGTGCTCTACATCGTAGTTTGCAAGGTATGACAAGAAACCATATTAATTATTAAGTCCATGTTTGATAAATATTAAAATTTAAATTTTTATCAAAGTATTCAATTATTTCATCAAATTTCATCCAAATTTTAAAAAATTTTATTTTAATATATGCCAAACATGGCTAAAAACTCAGCCAAACACAAGCATGCTTCGACAATGTCTCGTTGACTGAAGAAACTTGAACTAGACCAGATGTCACTCTAGTTTAAAGGAAACATAAATGGTTCAAACCAAATTCCAGACCCGCCGCCCTATATTTGTAACACCTGTAATGTATGGATGAATATCGATAAGCCTATATACATATTCATTGTGCTTCTGCTCCTAGCCTCTTTCGTTCTGTTCCATCTATTTCTTGGCCTGCCCACATTACTCGGCTTTAATGCACTGTTTTCGCAGTTGAGTTTTTGTCCTTTTTCGCTTATATTTTCATTTCACTTTTACTTTTTCTCCAATCTCCCATTATAAATAGCATGCAATGTCCAAGCCAATCTTAATTTGTGCAGACTAAAGTCATCTTAATTTGTTCCATTTTTCCTTTCTCTTCAGGTTCAAGGTTCATATGGCCATGGTGGAGTTAAGAAACTTACTCTAGAGAGGGAATAAGTGAAGCTGCCAGCATGATCTGACCTGGGTTAGACTTTGAATGTAAAAGTTCAGTAGAAAATGATGAGAAAATACTAACCCTAGTTAGGTCATGCTGTGACAGCCTCACTCGTTCCTCTTCCGGATTCAAACGAACAAATTCCAATTTCTGTGTACCTTCAAAAGATGGTCTAACTAGAATATATACAGAGAAGGCACTGAGAGTATCTATATGTATATTCCAGTTTTAATTTGTTCTATTCTGGGAAAGTTGTTAACTTCTTGTTCTTGCTCCTTGATTTCTGCATAAAAATTTGATTATCCGAACCCTTTACGTTTGGATATATTTGCTCAAATACCATCTTTTTGTGATTTCAGGTCCAGGTTTTGTGCTTGAAAATATAAGGGAAAAAAAGAATGCAAGATGGAGAGTGCTGTACTGTATCGATCAGTTGTGTGGTGTGTTGTGTTGTAGTGCTCTACAATTTTTGTAAGGTCGAGAGAGTTGAGGCTAGAGAACATTTGTTTATTTTTGGGTGAAATGTTGAAATTAGAAACTAAGAGCGACACTATTTTAATTTTTTTTTTAAACAAATTTTGATGCCGTTGCTTAAATTAACCTTCGATTAAATGACTTTTGCATTTAGATAGATTTAAATTCATAAATTTAAATGTTGGCAATAATGTTCGAAAACATGATGAACAATTGTGTGTGATATATAGCTTAAAAGAACATATTTAGAAGGCGTTTGGTGTAGATTAAAATTAGATTTTAAGTGGATTGTATAGAAGTTTTTGAAATGTTGGTTGAAAAGATGTGGGATTCATGAAAGATGTGGTTGATATTTGATTGTTTGACTTTGATTTAGATTAAAATTAGATTAAAATTTGGTTCAAACGTGCCCTTAAACTAGTACATGGAATTTACCTATAGAAACCTCTTCTTAAATCGCATAAAAACTACTCTCTTAAGTTATTACCTATAGAAACCTCTTCTTATATCACTAATGCGTGTACTCTATCAACCCGAGATAGAATCGATCAGGCTTTGGTATGTCTTGGAAATCGTAATGAAGACACGACTTAAGCACATTAAGGCAGCACGTTTGGCACATCAAGACGCCAACATAGACATACCGAGACACCCCAGGACTAAATTTATTTGAAACTTTCTATTACAATGATAATATATAAATTGCTGGTGACACTGCAAGGGTCTATTGCTTCCCTATGTCTCTGGATCTCTACCAAAGGAATAAAAAACTTTGAATGTCAAAATCACAATAACTTATCCAAGAATTGTTTCATTATCTCTCTTTTTTTTTATAGTATCATATGAATTCAGCTTTACAGAATATATAACTTAAATCCAAATTGCTTATAATATGTACGCCAACAAATGGACGCAGAAGAGGCAAGAATCCGAAAAATGTCATTCCATGTTTGTAAAGAAAAAGCTATCCTTATTGAACAAAGGGAAGTTAAGAAAGAAGAGAGAGGTAGCCCTATATATATATTGGAAAATGGAAAAAGTTACAACTTGGTCCTCAACTTTGAGAAATTTAGAGTAAGTCCTCATTCAGTGGTACGAGTTTTTAGGTCTCCAAACTACGTACATAGATCTCGAGATGGTGGAAACCGTCAATTTTACCATCAATGTGGCTACACAAGGGCTATATTTTTCAAAGGTTGAGAACCCCATATGTAATTTTTCCATCACAAATTATTCAGTTATGATCAATATATTTGATTTTTTATAGTTAAAAATCGAATAAACTGTGTAATCGACTTTAAATTTACTAAGAAAATGTGCATGCGTGGGAGTGGGAGACGTGGGCCTTTAATAAAGGATATAAGTTTAATAAGGGAAGTCACACTGGCTTTATCTTCGTGTTGGTGGCGTGGGAGTGAAATATTCAACGTGTCTCACTTTGGTCCACTACCATCTTTGCTGTTTAAATTTTATATAAATTATTCTCTTAAGATAAAACGAATTTCATCTCCTACAAAAGCAATACAACAATCTGCAAGAGTTCTAAAGAATTCAATAAAGTGTTTCTTCTTTTAGAACAATATCAAAGCAAGAGAGAATGAGATTCAAAAAAGAGAAAGTTTGCAATGAAAATTGAAGGGCAGCAGGGCGGGCTATTTATAGACTCGTTCGTGGCCATTCGAACATCCTTCAAGCCCTTTTAGAACAATTGTCACTATTTAGACAGCCCTCCAAACTCGAACAGAAAACACTGTTCAGTATGAAACATTGTGTCTATTAATAGACGTCTGTTACGTCGGTTAACAGACGGCCCGACCAAAAAATTACCCGAAAGTAAGCCAATAAAAATTAGTTTTATTAAGTATGTAAGAATTTAATTAATTATAATTTGGTTCAAAAATTTAAATAAATTTTGTCCAAAAATCCACCCACACCCGAGCACTGGCCGAACATATTGGACAATGGCCCATGTGGGCTTAGGACCGAACCTAATATGATATAAGTCTTCCCCTTCCAAAAACTATTGGTACCCCTTACTGCCCAAACTCAATTCCCAAATTTCTACCATATAAACCACACCAAAGCCCTTGTTAGGCCTTCATTAAATTTTTAAAAAAATTTCTCTTTCTTAATTTTAACCACATTCTCCCATTAATCACTATTTCAAAATTTATAAATTCTCCAAAATGGGGCCAGACAATGACAGTTCTATAACTTTCTTATGTGGGATAAGTTTGTAAATTTTCATTAAATAAAATTCTTTCCTAGTTTATAGTTCAAGTGTATTACTTTGACATCAAATATTTTATTCAATTCTAAATGTTTTTTTGATAAATAAATATATCACGTTAACCATCTCGCGGCGTAGAACGTGACTATGTTTGGTCCAGTTAAAATCGAAGTACGAGTCCTACTAAAATTGGGGCTCCAAGTTGATCCATTTCACTAATTAATAAACTATTTCCAACAATATATATTCAAATCTAATTATTCTCCGAGAAAAGAACGGCAGTGTAAGAATTGATCTTTGATCTATATTTGCATGGCTTCTTTTTGTTGGTCGAGGAAAAATATAATATTTTTGTGATTATTTTTTTTCTTTGAATTTTTCTTTATCAATTAGAATAGAGAATCTTTCCAAATTTGTGGGGTAAGAATCTTGAAAATGTTAATGTTAATTTCGGTTGATGCTTTTGAGACCCTTTCAGAAAATATTCTTTGCATCTCTTTTTGTATTTCCCATTACGGATCTATCATTGATTAGGCATATCGGTTTTCTTGTTAATAGAATCATTAGGACCATGAGACTGGAAAAGGGCAAGAATACGTCCTGTGGAAATGAAAATTTTCATAGGATCAGAATCAGAAAATGACGTACAAAATCTGGATTTTGAACATAACAAAAACTTTTAACATGACAGATTTCTGTTTCACAAGTCTCTAATTTCCCAAATAGATAATAATATCGTGCTGTGACAGCAAAGGAGACATCACTATTACATTGATAAAAGATCCGACTTTAAACGACTTAGATTGGGAATAAAACAAAGTGATGTCCCTATGATGACAATGTGATAGGACTAAATTGAGCGGAAATATCAAGGAATTGCACCATTTTTATGATGAAAAATTATGGAAACTTGTGACTCACTCCATGAAATAACACGTGTTGAGGTGAAATTCCTCTTTAAACCCCGCCCCGCCCCAAGCTCAAAAGAAAGAGAGGAAATTCCTGCTCTTCTAATGCAGGTAGGACATGTTTGCCGTACAATACTGGATGGGATTGGAAGTGCAATGTACAATATTTAAATTTCTTTTTCATCTTTAATACTGTCATGTTCAGTATGAACCTCCTTACAAATCAGCTAGTAGGAACACCTTTTTTTTTTTGCCCCCAAAGAAAACGAAACAATTTACTAATGACCATGAAGACCATTACCAGTATATTATGCATTTTGTTGGACTTGTCGGTTTATTTGTAGAACCCAGTCAGCATAGCTATTTGTACCACTGATCTGGTCATCCACTAAATTTGTAAGTTGGAAGAAATTTTCTCTGGGCTGCTCGCCTTGCCTCACGAGATGACATAGTTGATAGTATGATGGGTCACTCTCTCTAAACTTTTGAAGTATCCTCATTAGCTTTCTTGACATTTCATTGTCATGCTCCGAAAGGGTAACCTGGTTTTCAGAAGCAACATATAAAGCCACATCAGAAGATTCACAGCAAGGAAAATTGCGAAGGCAAATAAAGCAACATATTAGTATTTGCAGTGTTTAGGATTGTTTTTCTTCCTGAAACCAACTGTGTTTAGGATTTGAAGCTTTATTATATTTTTCATTTTTCTTTGGAAAGGGAAAGGGGGAGAGGGAGAGGGTAAAGGACTTAATTTTTTATTTTCTTCCCAGATATCACTTTCAAAACAAGTTTTTGCGAAATAGATAGACGCAGTTAATAACTGTTTCCAATGTAACACAAAGAAAGCATTATCAAAATAATTGCACTTGGAGGAGTTTTTCCTCCAATACAAGGTCAGAACACCAAAAATGGCTCTATGACGCATTGCAATGCTCAATGGGATTTCTAGAATACCTATTTGACGAAGCAAAACATTAATTCTGAGAAAGTTGATCAGACTGGGATAACTTTAAGAATGAAAGAAATATTAAGCCGTTTTGTCCAATAAAAAAACCTCCACGTTTACCTCAACTTAAAAGTTTTGAAAATAAACCCTACCTTGGCAGAGGAAAGGTCAAAAGCTGAAAGCAAAAGTTCGAAAATTACTCAAACCATCACCCAGCAAAAGGTAAGAGTTTTGATCACATCATAAAAGGTTATTATATGGGGACAAATCATCTCCTAAGCACTGTTGCTTAGCTTATGCTAAGCCATAGTGATGTGGCATATCAATTAAGAGGTGAATTCACGGTAGTCCCAGGAAATAAATGATCCATCAATTAATTGACATGTCACTGTTGCTGAGCTTATTGCTTCATAGATCATTCCCAATATGTAGGATAATATATTAATATTAAGACTGTAAAAGAAGCTACCATCGAGTAGTCTGCAGCAAAATCTTCCCCCAGCAAATTTCTGGCTATACCAGGTGAAAGTGACATGCCAAGCCATATGACAAACCGGAACCCATCATCATATATGTAAAGGCCGCTGGTATCTAAGCTCTCTGCAGTAAGTGGTAGCCTCTTCTTCGAAATGTTGTCAAAGTCATCAGTCTGGGGAGGTGCCTGCGAATTGGTGATAAAGATTTGCTTCAGCATCCACAGCATAAGCAGCATCAAGGAAGAAAAATGGTGAATGCAATTTAGGAACTTACTTTTAAAAGATGGTCATCAACACGAATCAGGCTGGGATAGAGAAGTTTCAGCAAATTTTTCACAGGTAAAGCCATCATGGTATAGCCAGCTGCACAGCGTTCGTCAACCTGAGCATCAGCATAACCACCTCGGAGAGGTGTTGATTTACATAATGCTAATCCATACAAGGGTAAGAATTTCAGTGATTCTGGGTATATCATCCTTCCACCCAAACGATGCTGGACAGCATAAAGATTTCGATATTCTCTGAGGGCTTTGACAATCCTAAGTTGAATGGCATTCCGAGCTTCTTCCAGTTTGTAGGACAAAGTTTTTTCAATTGCTGCAGACCAATTTGTATAATACTCATTTAAGACCAACATTAATCAACAACTTACTATTTTAAGTCGAATAAAAACCAGATCCATTTTTTTTGTGGGGTGGGTGGGAGTGGGTGCTGAAAGGATAATTTTTCTACCTAGCCTGGAAAATAAAGAGACAATAGCCCCGGTATCAGCCAGACGATACATTTCTCCTAGATCTGCAACAACTGGAGCTTCTGCAGTATGCACCCTGATTCGTCTTTCTCCAGAAGATGATGTATATCTTCCAAGGGTTAAAGGAGTGAAATTCTTTATATACTCCAATCAACATGCCCAAGGATCAAAAAGAAACGAGGAATACACATCACCAAAATTATAAGAAATTCTTAAAGAAAATGAAGTACGGGAAAACCATATTGGCACATGCAAAAATGATAGAATTGGAATCAGTTTCATAGCCATAAAAGCAGACCCCTTAAATTTAAGAAGCATTCCAAAGAGGACTCAAGAGGCTGTAGAAGAGAGAAAATAATTAGTAATATTTGTTTTATGTTGAACCACTTGATGTAAAAGCTTAAGCTGTTAGACAGGCCAATACACCCCCTCAAGTACAGGCAGGATTTATATTTTTTCCATCAAAGCCTAACACGTGCACTATTGCATTTAAATGGTTGCAAGATGTTTTGATACTAAGTTGAACCACTTGATCTAAAATCTTAAACTGTTAGATAGGCCGCATTTTAAGCTGTTAGATACGTAACTACTAAAATTAGTAAAATGATAACAGTAAATCAAACCCTAACTATGCCACAGGACAAGCACACATTTATGCAAAATTGTGTCTCCTTTTAAAATCTTCTTCAAGAGAAGGATACAGTAAGGCAACTTGAAAATACACGGATTGTGTTGTCAGTAGCGTCTCTTCAAGAGATAGCTGTGCTGCATAGGCTTTATCACAGTCAACAGCTGCAAGCGCTATTAAGTCTGTGGATCTTAGCATAAAATTTCCATGATAAGATGTAAAACGAACACCTACAGATAGACAAAGATATATTTGCTATCAATATCAGCATATGACCTATTATTGATTTGTTTACAATTGAAGCAGAAGCAATGACTTTTTGCCACTGAAACCTGCAGAACAAGGATAATAGTTCACCTCGTCCACATCTTATGCGCATAACAGCTTCCCATGCAGTCTCTCTTGTAAGATCTCTGGTTAACTCATGTCTCAACTTATCTCCGTGAATGGTAGACTGGAAACTTGGATAATGATAAACCTGACCACCAGTATATTTTGCAAGTGTTCCTATACAATGCATTACGAGATGATAATTTTAAGATGACTGTCATCAAGAAATAGCAAGCAAATATCCAACATTGACCAGCTAATTTTTTCCTATTTCAGAAACCTAGAAAAGTAGAGAAATTCAATAGCAGAAGCTGCAAAAGATGTGAAGCATTATGAACAAGTCACAGGAGGCTTGGGAGAACAGTACAAGAAATGTACATAGTACATGATAATAATCTGACAACATCTTGACATGATCATCATATGACATGCTTGAGGGCTCTTCTTTATTTATTTGACTACATGTAACTCCAAAGTTCAAATACAGGGTTCTAAGTTTAAAAATCAGAAGCTTAGATTAACTTCCTAAATCCTACCCACTTGTTTGATAAAACTAAACTTCAATTTTAACCATAAATTTCATGTTTCAACCATATAATTCATCAACTTCAATCAAAATCTGCTAAATTTTTTTTATCAAAAGCTTTGTCACGCAAGCCTTAATCACAATTCTGTGAAAATCGATTTCTCATTTAAAAAAATGATAAAATTGGTCTAAAAGTTTTACTAGTAAAAGGAACTAAAATAAATCTAAGATTGAAACCTTTGATGCGAACTTATTGCATTTTTAGTGCTATGGTAATATTACTTTAATTTTTTATATAGTATAAACGTTAAGAGTATAAAAAATAAAATTTAGAGAAAATGATACTAAACCAAGCGATATAAAGTATTTAATGAATTTTTATTTAGGTTAAAATTAAATTATTCTAAGACATGTATTTATTTTGATTTCTTAATTACTTGTCATATGTATTTGCAAAACATACAACTTTTTTTAAAAAATAGATCATATTTTGTAGTTTTTTTTTAAATATTATAACAATATAAATTATGGCATTTCTTTCGCCTAAACTAATGATCTCATCTGAATTAAAAGTATGAAACTGTATATCTTAATAAACGAGAAAAAGAACGGAAAATGTAGTTTAAATATAAAATAATAAGCATTTCAAATAGTATAAAGCAAAGGGGTCAAATGGGAAATACAAAATTGCTTTTTTATGACATAGGAAATCTATTACGAGAAATAAACTTCAGGGAGGTTTCTGAAAACCGAGGGATGTCTATAATAGTCAGGTAACCTCAGGGGTGTTTCAGTAAGGTTATTTTGTGTTACTTTATTGGTCAAACTAATTAGAAATTACTTATTTTACATCATACCACACAACCTCCACTCTTTTTCTTGTGCTCAACATTCTCTATGTTCATGCATTGTTTAAGGCATTTAAAATTCTAATTTTTTTAAACCAACACAGAGATAATTGAAAAAAAACTTTCAATTTTATGATCCGGCAATCACATAAATGTAACTTAATCAACTATAATTGCAGAAGATATCTAAGATATTAAAGATCCATTAACAAATAATAACAAATCAATTCTTAGATATTCTTGACATTATCATTCTAGGTTTCTGGTTTAGTTTTTTTGTTGAGAAAAAAAAACTCAAACTTGAACATACCTAGGGATGCTAAATCTGTGTACTTGTCACTGAATGCATATACATTTACAGCTATCTGATACTTCGTAAAATCAGCAGCCATCTGTTTATAAAACGGATCTTCTGGTACTCTTAATGCATGCTCCTTGTCTGTTCCATAAACACGATTATCATCGCCACGCAGCCTCAGACGGCCCGCACCCAGTGATGGCAGTGTATTTTGGAAGATCAACAGTTTACCACCAAGTTGACTCTGGTGGTGGGAAGAATATTTGAATTAGTATAAGCTATGGAAAATAACTTTCCAATGACATGGACAACCGACTAATTGAGAGAGAAACTTACAACATATTTGGCAAACCTTCAAAACTAATACATAAATAAGTTTTAAATTAAATATATAGTTTTTTTTTTTTTATCGAAGTTAGTTTAAAAAAAACTAACTTTTTTCTCTTTAAGGGAGAAAGAGTAAGTCAATCGAACATGTGTGAAGACAAAAAGATACTTAAAATTGACTTCACTTTTTCAAAGATTAGCCAAAGATGCTCTTATAAAGGTTAAAATAACCAAAACAATAAAGTACAGTTTGATCAAAAGAAAAATTGGTGAAGATAAAAAAATAAAACACACCATAACCATGAATGCCGCTTTAAGAGCTGGACCAAATGCTGATTCCACATTCATGTTGCCCTCAAACATGGAGGGCAGGCTATCAAGGAATGCATCCACCACAGTTCTAGATTCTGACAAGTTGACGAGAAGATCGTCTGGCAACGGAATAAATATGTCATCTAAGTCTGATACGACCATCATCTGAGGCTGCACTAAAGATGACTGGGTACAAGAGAAAGCAACAGCTTATTCACTCAAACAAAGTTAACCTTTCCTGTAAAATAACTGGTAGATTGGATCACTTACCTTCATATTATAGAAATGTATTGTGCTGTCAAAAGTTATGAAGCCAATTTGTGTTCGGGGATAACCCGGTAAACTGTCTAAACAAGATTTAATAGTTTGTGCTACTACCTGCAAAATATATATGGGATTGAGTTGATTGGGGATCCAAAAACACATGAAAATCAATGTTAGTAACATGGCGATCAGCATGGGAATTTTAGGGCCGGTTTGGTTTGTGTTTCAATTTTCAGTTTTATATTTTGAGAATCTATTTTAAGATTGTTAAAAACACGTTTTGTTTGTCATTTTAAAAAATTATTTCTCATAACATAAAATTAGAGAACACGTTTGAATTGAAATTTTGAAATATTGTTTTATGACATTTTATTTCATGAAATTTGATTATTCGGTAAAAATATAAAAAATTTATGTTAATATATTATCAAGTAATATATACATTTTTAAAGTTGGTGAATCTCACAATATTTTTTGCCATTACAAAAGTAAAATTAAAAAAATAATAATAAATTGAGATCAAAATATAAGAAATATAAAACTAATGATGCGAGCTAAGAACTATATTCATATAAATATTTTGTAGAATTTTTAAGTAGATAATCATTAAGAGCATAAACTATTTTTATTTTTCTAGAAATTTTTATAATTTTATTTTTTCAGAATTTTTATTTTTTAGAATTTTTATTTTTATCATTTTACTTTTTCAGAATTTTAGATTTTATTTTTTCAAAAAAATTACTTTTTAAAAATTTTTAAAAATTATTTAAATACTTGTTTTCCATGTCCCGAGTGTTTTCAGAAAACATTGAAAAAGTCAAAAACGCGTTTTGAGTTTTACTTTATAAGTTTATCATTGTTCTCGAAAATGCATTTTTTAGAAATATCAGACTAAACACGTTTTCAGTATTTTGCAAAATTGAAAACTAAATACAGCTTGAAAACAACAAATCAAACACATTCTTAATTTTTCTGCGGAATAACTTGACATTACTAAAATGGGTATCAACAAGGATGGTCGAATATTCTGTGAGCATAAATTTAGGAACATGTTCATCTCAACTCGCTTGTGTCAAGATTAGGGTCGGACAAAACTCCCAAATCGAATCGAGCGGTTCTTCCTAAGTTAAATACCGGAACGGGTATCTGAATCAAGAACCGACAAGTTAGGCTCGGTTCTCGATTCTAGACCAAGAACAACTGAATAAAAATCGAATCTCCTTAATTTTTTTTATCTTAAATAAACCAAATTATTTTATTTTTTTCTAAATAAATTTGCTAACTAATTAATTTAGCCCAAACCCAAAATATAATTTTCCTATTTTTAATTTAAAGCCTAGGCCCAAATTAATCTAAGTATTACCAAAATCTATTATTCTACCGTAGTGCCGCTCTAGAGAAATCGAATTGGAAGTTGGTTGTGCTTCTATTCATTATTGTGAGCTCCCTATCTTTCTCTTCCTGTGATTTTAACAACTAAATCTATGAAAAACTCAACAAAGAGGCGCAAAAGATATAACGGAATTGGACTACGTTATTTTGTAAGAGCTAAAATTGAACATGACATTAATTGAATTAATGTAGTGTTGTTGTAACTATTAAAAAATTTAATTATTGTACAGAAATCGGGAACGGAATGGAACCAAACCGAATCCGAATGGTTCCATAATTAAATTTGGACCCGATGGTTCCACTAATTAAATACCCGAAAATTCGGTTAGGTTCGGTTCTAAAGAAAATCGAACCGGACAATGCAGCCTTAGTCAAGATCAAATATGGGAGAAATCAAGATCAAAGGAAATAAGTGTTTCGAGAAATCCAACTGGAGAAAGTGGAACCAATATAAAATTAGGGTGTGTTTGAGCCATATTATTTTGGAAGAATGTAATTTAGAATAGTAGATTGATGGAGAATGTACGGTTAAAAAATAAGGAAAAGTTT
>CAIGRK010317018.1:0-14142 GCA_903798315.1 Fraxinus greggii | reverse complement strand
AAAATATAAATTTTAATTTCTATTAAACATGAGCTAAATATATTCACACAACGGTTTTTAATAATTAAATTACATTATAATTGCATAAAAGGTTTATGAACCTTTAATCGCATTTTTACTCACTTAGTAATATAAATTGTTCATGATTATGGTTTCTCTCCAATATTTACTTTAAGTAAGCCCCAGTTTGGAGCCCATTATTTAAAAAAAAAATGTTTTGAATAATATTTTTAGGAGATTGTATGGTTAAAATGTAGGAAAAATTTTGAATTTACATACAAAATATTTTATTGTGTAAATATGTGTTTGAAAATGATCAAGCAGCAAAAAGGGTTTTAAAATAATAGGCANATTATAATTGCATAAAAGGTTTATGAACCTTTAATCGCATTTTTACTCACTTAGTAATATAAATTGTTCATGATTATGGTTTCTCTCCAATATTTACTTTAAGTAAGCCCCAGTTTGGAGCCCATTATTTAAAAAAAAAATGTTTTGAATAATATTTTTAGGAGATTGTATGGTTAAAATGTAGGAAAAATTTTGAATTTACATACAAAATATTTTATTGTGTAAATATGTGTTTGAAAATGATCAAGCAGCAAAAAGGGTTTTAAAATAATAGGCATGAAACAAGAGCTAAAATGACTCATTTGTCCATTATATTTTTAAATAATAACATAAATAATATTGCAAAAATAGAATTAAATATTTTACCCCCGTTTTAAAGTACGTTAACAATATTTTTGAACAAAAATATGATTAATGATAAAATTTTCTGATCAATGAAATGTTAAAATTAAGAATGCGATAAAGAAACAATTAAGGATATAAGTGTGATAATAAATAAAGATTAATGATCTTTAATGCAATTGTTGACGACTGACCTCTGAGGTCGACAAAATACAGTTTGACGTATACCGTAAACCTGTGCCAATGTGAGTTCAAGTACATGAGGTCACTCGGTTATGTAGTTTATCGAGGCCAAATGGAGCATAATGATTGAAATTTTCTTACACATTGTACAAATCATCCACAAATAAGTGACACCAGACAGATCTTACATCAACGCCCACTATTCATACCCATGAAATGCTTTAGTTTTTATCCCTAAGTAATTCATTAATTGTTGGGGACCACATATGAGATTAACTCATAATGACCTAACAGGCCCAGCTCTTCAACCAATATAAACGTAACAATGTATGTACTTTCTCAACTCGACAATGTAGCTGACATGATGGGAAAATGAAAAGTGCATGCAAAATCTTCCTTATAAAAAGAAGGAAAGAAGAAGAAGAAAGGCAGAGGAACTTGACAGAATAATTTTCCCCAACTTAGTCATATTCCAAAGATCTCATTCAAAAGGAGAAGAGAGTTGTATTAAACATTTGTAATCCCTTGATTAAAAACTAGTCGATTTCCTACTATCGTTTTAAGTTGGCTTAAATTTTGTTCATACAGTTTTTGGCGTCAACAACTTGGCGCCAGAAGGAGGGCTTCTAACTTGAGAAACAGCTATATCTTTCTATAAAATTTAAAAAGGAATATCACTATGGATGATTTCTCAGCATCTGAAAATCAATCCCCACCCGTCCTGAACAAACCAGCAACCCACAAAATGCTGGGAGAAGACGAGGTCAAAATGATACCATCGACCCTCAAATGACTGCAATGAGGGAAGCCATCGAAAAGCTGACAAATGTTGTCAACATGTTGGAACGAGATCAAGTTCATGTTCCACCACAAGATACCGAGGTGGAATCTCCCCATAGGGAAAGAGTCAGACGACGTCCTACCAAGAGGATTCTCCAGTTCTCAGGAGAAGAATCCTCCAAAAGCCAAATCGAAGAAATCAGAAGTTCTCCCACAACTGCAAAATCAACCGCTAGGAGAACTAACAGCGTGTTTGATAGATTGGGTTTTCAACATTCTCTAACACCTTTAAGTAGACATGCTGAACCCCATATCAAACGCTCAGTAGGATGACTAGAGTCGAAATGAGTGCCCTGATGAAATATATTGCCGACCTGGAAGCAATGGTTAATGGGAGTACGAAGGAATATCTCACGAAACACCATTCTCCCTTTACTGATGATATTCTTGCTAAACTTCTACCCAAAAAGTTAAAAATGCCACAACTAACCGAGTACGAAGAGGAAGGAGACCCTCTCAGCCATTTGGACAAATACACCTCCTGGATAGAACTTCAAGGAGCAGGAAATGCCATAATGTGTCATGCTTTCCCATTAACCTTGGGAGACAAGGCCCAAAGATGGTTTATAAGGCTACATCAAAGATCCATAAAAAGCTAAAATGACTTCGCCACAAAATTTCTTGCCCAGTTATGGGTTCAAAAGCAAGGACCACTCCCAAGGAGCGGTTGGTAAGCATTAAACAAGGGAAAACTGAATCGCTTAAAAGTTATCTTAGTATATTCAACAAGCAGTCCATGGAGGTTGAGAAGATTTCTGATGATGCCGTGCTTATGGAGGTCCTTTCTGGATTAAGGACAAAAACGAGATTTTTGTGGTATGTACATGAGGACGGACCTCGAACGTACCATGAATCCTTAAGCCGAGCTGAAAAACATGTCAGCGCTGAGGAAGCCACGTCATATTAGGAAGAACTTAAGCCAAACCCACAATCTCCACAACAAATGAAAGGGAAACAGGTGGATAAAGATTTTGGCTACGAAAGAAGAAAGTACAGAAGGGATAATGGTCTTTCTAAGTCATATCAAGATAGATTACACGAGTATCATCCACTAAACGCCATGTTGGAAGAAGTTATCTTACAAGCAGAGGAAAAATAAATGTTTCGTAGACCTCCACCTCAGAAAAAAGATTTCTCAAGGAAAAATCAAGGGAGATACTGTCGATACCATAGAACTGCAGGACATAATACTGATAATTGCATAAATCTGAAAGAAGAGGTAGAATCTTTAATTCGGTAAGGTCACCTGCAAGAGTTCGTAGCTAAGCCTAGAGAAGCAAATCAAACTGATAATCAACAGCCAAACCAGCAAGGAACGACTCAATGAACTCAGCCTGGTCCACAAGCTCTAGATCTCCTTCCTCAAGCTGAGATCAGAACTTTGATAAGGGACAATCAATGCCTTGAAGGATCCAGAAGAGCCAAGCTTAGACAGGCACGCAATGCCCGTATTTGGCAAAATCACAATGTAGTGCTACCAGAACCTGAGATTAATATAGCACCATATTCGAAGTGGTTCGAATTTTCGGAAGAAGATTCATACGGAATTCTACAGGATCAAAGTGATGCATTAGTAATAGCTATAACTGTAGTGGAGGTGCGAGTACATCGAACTCTGGTTGATAATGGGAGTTCGGTCAATGTATTGTACTCCTGAACGTTGGGATAAATGGGGATCCAAGAATGCTACCTTCAGCCATATTCCAAGAGGTTGCAAGGATTCTCCGAGGATTCTATAGAAGCTCGAGGGCAGATTGTTCTAAGTGTGGAGTTAGGTGAACTCCCTTGCNGGAATTCTACAGGATCAAAGTGATGCATTAGTAATAGCTATAACTGTAGTGGAGGTGCGAGTACATCGAACTCTGGTTGATAATGGGAGTTCGGTCAATGTATTGTACTCCTGAACGTTGGGATAAATGGGGATCCAAGAATGCTACCTTCAGCCATATTCCAAGAGGTTGCAAGTATTCTCCGAGGATTCTATAGAAGCTCGAGGTCTGATTGTTCTAAGTGTGGAGTTAGGTGAAATCCCTTGCCAAAGTAGAATTTTAGTATATTTCAATATCATAGATCTTCCTTCAAACTATAATGTCATATTAGGGAGGCCCATATTGCACGAATTGTGAGTTGCCACCTCGATATATCATTATTATATGCAGTTCCCTACTCCAAATGGACCAGGTGTTGTGCGCGGGAGCCAGGTCGAGGTAAGGGCTTGCGATATTGATTTACCTAGCCCCCGGATCCAAATGTTGAAAGGAAATGAGCAAGCAGGGAAGAACAAGTCAAAAAGACCTATTGTTGCCGACCTTACTAAGATCGGTATCTCCGAGGAATACTGCCGAAGCACAACTGACGACCAACTTTCATTTAAAGAAAGGGACGTGGATTCGTGTCCCTATCCTGGGATCATGACTATCTCAATATGAATAGCAGGAATTGTCGTGCCCAAGGTTTTAGTTGATACAGGGAGTTCCCTCAATATACTCTATGTCAACACATTGGAATGGATGGGGATCCCGTTGAGTTTTCTGTAACCATAACCAATTAGGACTTAATGGGACCCTCACCAGAGCAAAAGAGAAAATCAAGCTCTCTGACAAGACAGGTGAAGTTCCACGCCAAACTAAACTAAATGAAAAATTCATAGTATTGGACACTAGTTCTCCATATGATGTCATCATGGGACATCCACTGCTATTCGACCTCAAAGCAATTGTATCAATATATCACTATTTCCTTAAATTCACCACACCACATGGTGTATGACAAGTTAAGGGAAACAAATATGTTGCTAAAACCTGTCGAGTAAAGATCAGCCCAGAATCTCATATGATATGTCGGCAGAATCTGACCTCAGTTCATTTGACCCATGTGTAAGAATAAAGGGGAGAGAACCCATAGAAGAGCTGGACATAGTAGAGGTTGGATCAGGCAATTTGCCAAAGGAACTCAAGATCGGCCACGAACTGTAATCACCTCTTCGAGGTCATATAATTGAATTCTTCCAAAAGAACCTTGACATTTTTGCATGGAATCATTCAGACATGAAAGGGATTGATCCCAAGATCATTTACCACAAATTAGGTACTGATCCAACAGTGAGGCCTAGACAACAATGATGACGATCTTTGAACCCAGAAAGGTACGAGGCCTTAAACAAAGAAGTACTGAAGTTGCTTCATAATGGATTTATTCACGAAGAAAGATATCCAAAATAGGTTGCTAAACCAGTTTTGGTAAAAAAAGTAATGGGGATTGGAGGATGTGCATAGATTTCACCGACTTGAATAAAGCATGTCCCAGGGATAGCTTCCCATTGTCAAGAATAGATCAAATGGTAGATGCAACAGCAGGACACGAGTTGCTTAGTTTCATGGATGCATATTCTGAATATAATCAAATCCCTATGTATGAACTTGAGCAAGAACACACTACTTTCGTAACTAATTGATGACTCTATTGCTACAAAATGATGCCTTTTGGCCTCAAGAATGCTGTGGCCATCTACCAACGCTTAGTCAATGCCATGTTTGCTAAGCAAATTGTTAAAACCATGGGGGAATACATTGATGCTATGATAGTTAAAAGTATGGATGCTAAAATCATCGACAACATCTCGCCGAAATGTTTGAAGTTCTAAGAAGATATGGGATGAAGTTAAACCTGCACAAATGCGCTTTTGGTGTGAGCTCAGGAAATTTCCTGGGATATCTGGTAATTAAAGGGGAATTGAAGCAAATCCAGAAAAGATACGGGCCATCATTGAGATGCACTCCCCAACAAAACCTAAAAAGGTGCAGAGCCTGACTGGGTGAGTAGCTGGCCTCAGTCTTTTTATATCAAAGTCAACTGATAAATGTAAATCCTTCTTCGATATCTTGCGAGGAGGAAAGAAGTTTGAATGGACTACCGAATGCCAGCTCGAGCTAAAACTACGACTGGCACAACCACCAGTGTTATCAAAACCAAAGGTGGGAGATGTACTGATGTTGTATCTAGCAGTATCTGAACATGCCACTAGTGCTATTTTGGCTAGGGAGGAAGAAGGAATACAACATCCTGTTTACTATGTAACCAAGGCCCTATACGAAGCCAAGCTCCATTGTTCTCCCTTAGAAAAATTGGCTTATGCTGTGGTAATTGCGGCAAGGAAATTAAGACCCTACTTTTTGGAGCATCTAATTGAAATCTTAACCAATTATCCATTAAGGCAAGTTTTGCAAAAGCTCGATACTTCGGTCGGATGGTGAAGTGGTCCGTAGAGCTCGATCAGTTTGACATAAAATACATGCATCGTACCTCCATAAAAGATCAAGCTCTTGCTGATTTCGTCGCGGAATTCATCTCGGCTCCGGTAGATGAACTTGCTCACTACTCACCATGTGAACTCTTTGTAGATAGGTCCTTAACTAAAGCTCGATCAGGAGCTGGAATTGGTTTTATCAGTCCGAACCACCAGTTATTTTGTGAAGCATTATCGTTTAATTTTAAAGCCTTGAATAATGAGGCTGAATACAAAGCACTCATAGCAGGCATAAGGATGGCGAAAGATATGAGGGATGCTCACCTGATAGTTCATACTGACTCACAATTGGTGGTTAATCAGGTCAACCAAGCTTTTCAAGCTAAGGAAGAAAGGATGAATAATTATCTTCAGGTCATCAAATGAGAGCTTAAAAATTTCAAAACTGTGCTAGTTAAACGAATTCCCCGAACTCAAAATGGCCATGCCGACGCCTTAGCATGCTGACCCCTTAGCTTAATTGGCAACAAGTGAAGGGATAGAAGAATTTGACAGCAATCCATTAGCAAAAATTTATCACCCAACCATCGAGGAATTGGAAACTATTTTTATGACAATTGATTCAAAACCAACATGGATAGACGATATAGGGTCATACTTGAAGACGGGTTCATATCAAGAAGATCCTGTCGAAGTAAGAAAACTTTGAGGTACACGTTGATCGATGATGTCCTTTACAAGCGGGGATACTCTTTGCCTTGAACGAAGAAGATGCACTTTATGCTTTGCATGAAGTACATGAAGGAGTATGTGGGAATCATGCTGTTGGGCTGTCATTGGTTCATAAAATAATACGGCAATGATACTTTTGGCCTACTATGAAGAAGGATGCGCTAGAATTTGCCAAGAAATGTGATAAATGCTAGCGATTCACTCCTAACATCAAGCTTCCACTAGGAAAGCTAAACTATGTAATGGCTTCTTGGCCCTTTTCCAAATGGTGGGTTGATTTAATTGGTCTCATGCCTACTGGAAAATGGGGAACAAAGTTTGCAATTGTAGCAGTAGATTACTTCACCAAATGGGTGGAAGCTAAACCTCTGGCCAAGATAACCGAGTAAAGGACTACCGACTTCATATGGAAATCCATTATATGTAGATTTGGAATACCACACTCAATTGTGACTGACAATGGGAAACAATTTGACAATCTCCGCTTTGCCAATTTTTGTGAAGAATTCGGCATACGGCAGCACTTCTCCACACCAAACCACCCCCAATCTAATGCCAAGTTGAAGCAGTCTATAAGATCATCAAGCATACACTGAAAGCTAAACTTGATGCTCTTAAGGAAGGATGGGCTGAGGAACTCCATAGTATATTATGTTCTTACCGCACCACTTATAGAAATAATACCGGAGAAATCCCTTTTTCTTTAAATTTTGGAGTAGAAACGGTTATTCCACTTGAAATAGGAATTCCTTCCATTCGGACGATGATATATCAAGAGGAAGAGAATGAGAAGGCACTACGAGGAGAACTGGATTTAATAGAAGAAAAAAGGGGTGAGGTTGAAATCAGGAATGCGGTGTATAAGCAACGCAATGTGAGGTACTATAATCAGAAGGTTAGGAAATGGGAATTTGAGGTCGGAAACTTAGTGTTAAAGAAATGCTTTCGGGCTACAAAAGAACCGAGCTCCGAATCTCTAGGATCGAACTGAGAAGGCTCTTACAAAGTAACCAAAGTACTACTTAAGGAGGTCTATGAGCTAGAAGATATGGAGGGTTGACCCCTACTGCACCCATCGAATGCAGAGCATCTTGAGAAATATTATCAGTAAAATAGCAAATGTACCTTGTATCGCATATATGTTGTCTATAATAAAATGCGTGTTTTGACAAAAATCCGCAGAAACATTAATTCAAGCCCGGTTATTAACAGGCAGAGCTAAAGTTGTATGTGCGCAACACTTAGTAGAATTTCCTAACAAGGAAATCACTCATGCCCTTCTTATTAGCAGTTCGAGTTAAGGTTGCATGTACTGCAACACTTAGTAGAATTTCCTAAGAAGAAAATCACTCAAACCCTGCTTATTAGCAGGTTGAGCTAAAGTTGCATATGCTGCAACACTTAGTAGAATTTCCTAACGAGGAAATAACTTAAGCCCTGCTTATTAGCAGGCCGATCTACGATTTCATGTGATGCAACACTTAGCAGAATTCCCTAACAAGGAAATCATTCAAGCCCAGCTTATTAGCAGGTTCCTAAGAAGGAAATCACTCAAGCCCTGCTTATTAGCAGGCCGAGTTAAGGTTTTATGTGCTGCAACACTTAGTAGAATTTCCTAACAAGGAAATAACTCAAGCCCTGCTTATTAGCAGGCCGAGCTAAGTTTGCATGTGCTGCAACACTTAGTAGAATTTCCTAATAAGGAAGTCACTCCAGCCCTGCTTATTAGCAGGGCGAGCTAAAGTTACATGTGCTACAACACTTAGTAGAATTTCCCAAAAAGAAAATCACTCAAGCCCTGCTTATTAGCAGGTCGAGCTAAGGTTGCATGTGCTGCAGCACTTAGTAGAATTTCCTAATAAGAAAATCACTCAAGCCCTGCTTATCAATAGACGGAGCTAAATTCCCATGTGCTGCAACACTTAACTTAAATGGGCGTAATAAACTTCAGTTTCATTTTTATAAGAATTACAGAGGTAATAATATCTCACATAAAACAAAAGATAAGATTGATAAGTCATTCATTTGAAGATCAGAATTATAAAAAGAGTTCCGAAACTTAACAAAATTAAATACAACAAATAAAATTATGAGGCTTGGGGGTCTGGAGGAGGCATGAACTCTTCTGTAACATCCTCATCAGCTGGGGAGACATGGACCTTTACTACCTTCAATAGTTGCTCGAGCTCCTTCCGTTTCTCTTTATACGCTTCCACCAAGAAGGAAGTGTCGAAGTTCGGCCTCTCTTTTTTTATATGTTTAATGATTTCGCCTAAAGTCACGACATAGGCATCTTGAGCTAGGGCATCAAACTCAAGAGAGGCCCTCTAGTTTTCAACAGCTTTGGAAGCTTTGAGCTCTGCCTCTTCCGCCTTCTTAGCAGCTTCCTCGGCTCTTTTCAGAGCCTCATCAACCCTCTTCTTCTCATTCTCAGTTCAGGCTGTGGCTTTTTCCCCCAGAGCTGCAGAGCCTTGTTATCGTCCATGAGTTTCAGCTCAGTAGTTAGCCTGGCATTCAGCTCTTTCCCAATCTTATTTAGGCGATTTTCGTAGTCTCTCCCCTTTCCAGCAAAACTCACCTTTTCTGCCTCCATTTTATCAAACAAAACTGTGGCCCGATCTTTCACCTCGAGCATTTTATCTAGCTCAATTTTTACCTAACAAACAGAAAAAGAGTTTGAGTTATAAAATACCCTATTTAAATTAAGTCCCTAAAATAAATTAACTTGATAGATCACATTCTCTGTCGTCGACATCATATACAAAATGGATCTGTGGCTGTGGAGTTGAGATGAGATAATAGCCTCGCCGACAGGCATCTCTGCCAAATACTGCCTTTCCCTCTCATTCCAACTTCTGGTGAGGAGAGTTACCAATTTTCTTAGGGGAGAAGGCAGTACTGCTGTAGACTCCCTCACGGGAGATGGATCTCTTAAGAAGTCGAGAAATATTTCAGGTCGTTGGCCCACCAAGTTTCAACATTAGGTCTGTGCAGATCTGGGTACTTATCCTACGACTTCGAGGAGCTAACCGTAGTGGTCAGAGGAATAGCAAGAGGCACCGATGACGACCATTGATGCCTCGATATGGGTGTCTTTTTTTTCACCTTAGCAGCTGCCACTGCTGCTTTAGCTGCCTTATACCCGAATATGTCGGATCTTGGCCTGAAACAAATTTTGATATAAGATCAGTATCATATTAAGGATAAATATTAAAAAAGACAACATGAAGCATACTTACGAGAAGAAGTAGTGGCCAAAATAGTAGTTCGGGTCAAGACTAGAGTTGTTGGAAGGGACTGAAATAGACCCGCTTGGAATAAATTTGTGTCTGAGATCACAAATTTGTAGGACCTTTGCCTTTTTTAGGAAAGCTCAGATGGCGTCAGCCTATCTCTGGGTGGCCGAACTCAAAGCAGATGCCTTGTAGACTACAAGAGGAAAATAAAGCAATTAAAAGAACAATCTCGAGATAAAAATCGAAATAGAAATCAAAGGTAATTTTCACTTACATAATGGGTAATAGAGAGTAGGGACTATACTCTTTCTATTCACCTCGGCAGTATGGAATGACATTTCCCCAATACATAGAAGAACTCCTCTTTCCACCCTTTTATTGAGGAGGATGTATCTAATACTAAAGGACCCCCCCCATATCCTGGGTCTGACACTGGTATAACACCAGCCCAAATTTTTCCCGTCCTCTTTAAACGAAAAGAGTGAATTGAATTGGGATATACTAAGTTCGGGATGACCTATTTAATTTCATAAGATTAAAGTCGCCACTAAAGTCCTCCACCCGTTAGGGCAGAGTTGGGTAGGAGTTATTCCCCACGAAAACAAAAATTCAAGTATTATCCTGGGGAAGGGAAGCCTCAGACCGGCCTGAAGAATTGTCGAATTTAAAGCTATACATCTTACTGGAGGAATATTAGCTTGGTCAGATGAGGATGGTATTATTAGTTTTACCAAACTAGAGATACTATACTTAGCTCTCGAACTAGCAAGCATATCTCCCGTTACCATCGACGACCTATAAGAGTCCGCTCCCCATCCCTGACTACTTCCCTCATTACCCCCTGGGAACTCACTTCTTCTTTCCTACGATTTTGGTCCATATTCTTATGAATATTTGTTGTTTTGGGTAGACCAATGTAATGGGAACGGGTGTTAAATCTCCTGACAGTCCGAACTAGCAGAAAATAAGCTGAACGAAGGATAGGACGAAGAAGGTACGGTTTCTTTCTGTTGGTTACCTCAGGACTGTACCCATTATTCATCTGAACTCATGTAAAATTAGGAGTAAAACAAAACGCAAGAAAAATGAAAGGTATCCTTGCTAAAGGGAATACCTGAATGTGGCCGACCTCACTCAAAAAGTAAACTGGGTCGAGGAGAAAATATTTAAGGGAGCAAAAATCTGAAGGGATGAAAGTAGAAATGAGAAAGAGAAAGGGTGAAATTCATTTAAAGAGAATGAATATTAAAAGGTGCAATCTGGATCGTATGATGAAGAAATTGAGGAAAAATCAATGGGTTGATTTCATTGCCTTGGGATGACGTTGTTTCATGGAAACTTCCAAGGGAAGAAATCAAAAATGCATGACAGCTCTCCAGCCATTCATGCCGTGACACTTAGTCCATATCATTAATTACTATTATAGTTTCGAAATAAAAAGGTGTGCCCGATATTACCAAGGTCAGCCCGTCACATAGGTGAAGTACTAACATGGGGGTAACTGTTGACGACCGACCTCCAAGTTCGACAAAATATAGTTTGACGTGTACCTTAAGCCTGTGCTAATGTACGTTCGGGTACATGAGGTCAGCTCGATTATGTAGTTTATCGAGGTCAAATGGAACACAATGATTGAAAATTCTTACACATTATACAAACCATCCACAAATAAGTAACACCTGGCAGATCTTACATCAACGCTCACTATTCACACCAATGAAACGCTTTAACTTTCCTCCCTAAGTAATTCATTAATTGTTGGATACCACATACGAGATTAACTCATAATGACCTGACAGGCCAGCTCTTCGACCAATCTAAACGTGACAATGTATGTACTTTCTCAGCTCGGCACTGTAGCTGACAAGATGGGAAAATGAAAAGTGCATATAGAATCTTCTCTATAAAAAGAAGGAAAGAAGAAGAAGAAGAAGAAAGACAGATGAACTTGACACAATAATATCCCCCAACTTGGTCATATTCCAAAGATCTCCTTCAAAAGGAGAAGAGAGTTTTATTAAATATTTGTAATCCCTTGATTAAAAATCAGTCGAGTTCCTACTATCATTTTAAGTTGGCTTAAACTTTGATCATACAAATTGACGTCAACAGTAATTATAAAGGTCTGTGTATTTCTAAAAAAATGTGACTTGAATATAACTATCTTTTTCTAAAGAGTGGATAGATATATATATAAATAGTGGATAAAAATAGCAAATTTCTTATAAATTAAGCCGATGTTTGGTACACATTAAAATTTTCATTCTCATTCTTCTACTCATTTTAAATCACACATTTTTCAATAAAATAATATTTTTCATCATATCAATAACTTTTCTTCCTTTTTCAATCACAAATTCTTTATTAATTTTATTATTTCAGAATACATTTTTCCAAAATAACGTGGCTCAAATACCACAAAGAAAATGAAATTTTTAGGCATAACTAAAGTGTACAGTGTACTACAGCATTTATACCTAATTGAGCACAGAGACGGGCTGGCCCCATTTGTCAACCCGACACATACCCACTTACATTCCTTTGCTACTCGGGCATGCTGTGGCTTCCTGGCTCTCCCTAACTCGCCTCCATCCGGTAAAATCATTTCTCCTCAAAATTCCTATTTTGAATGGCCTTTTCTATTTTTTATAGAGGAGATTATTTACAGGCATGAAATTGAGAAATCTAATGAAATTGTTCTATTGTTTTCGTTATATAATTTATTGGATGGATGGGAAATGTAAATATTTTGTTGCCAAATTTTTGGATTTTTGTGAAGCAAAGTGGAAGGTAGTAATCATGAGCCTTACTTTGGTACTCTGTACTCATAACGACGACAGATAATCTAATGATACTATCCACAAATGATTTTTAGTTTTTGAGTTGTAATCCCTCTAGTTTGAAATCCAAAGGTTGGTGCAATATCCACATTCAGCTGATGGTTTTAGTAACTTTGAAGAGCGAATGCATTTGTCTCATTATATCTGTTAATGTTGTTTCCCTCGCTTGATGCTTGCACTAGTTTCTGCAAGATTAGAACAAGAATTTGAGTTTGGTGATCATTCACCCATTTGATGGAGAATAGGGTATGGAAATTTGAGTTAAATACATATTTAGGGGAAAACAATCTTATATATGAAAATTTTAACGTAGCCATTTCTGAGTTTCCAAGTTCGGTGATTCACATTTCTCATAGTCATAATTGAGTTTCAGTATCTATGTGACAGCTGGAAACTATCCCTTTCTCCCAAAGTAATAGACTTTCGTTAAAAAGAACTTGCTTTCGTAAAAGAAAAAGAATCTTTTTCGTAAGGGTGTAATTTTTGGCCTTCTCATGTTGATTTTAATCACAAATCTAAGACCGCTTGAATTCCTTCCAATTGTTAGATTGTTACATTTTCTAGGCAATAGCACCTAGTTTATGGCTATTATCTTCTGATAATATCAAAAATTGTTATTTGCTTTTCTTGTCTTATCTGCTGCCTGTTTTCTAATTTTTTCATGTTGAATACGTTCTATGTTCATATTTCTATTTGTTGTTGTTTAACTTTTTTTCACTTATCATTTCATCCTGCAAAGTGGGAAATCTTTTCTTTTATTTGGCTACATGGTAAGAAGTCGTTTGATGTATTTTTACTTTCATTAATCATTCCCTGTACTTACTTGAAGGTTAGATTGCAGAAAATGAGGATGCAAGAATAGTTAGGGAATTTTCTGAGCTTCTAGATGCAAGTGAAGCGTATGAAAACATGGTGGGACTGATTGTTGCTACTGATTTTCTTCAATTATGAATTTTACTTAATAATGTGAAAATTACACTGATGATGAGGGCAGGGATCCTAAAAGCTCCTTTTAATGCCTTTCAGGTTGCTAGAGAATTTGTTGGGGATAAATCTCAAGTGATGCATGTAGTGCCAACTGTACAAGAAAGGTGAAATATTTTCGACTCTCTTCATTTTAATGATGAAGTATTTATGTATTACAAGATATTAATCTCACCAATATTCAGGTTTATGGGTATGAAAGCAGCTATAATCACTAATAAGTCTAGTTTGAGTTCTTTAGGAAGTAGACTTGGTTTGAACGCGGTGCATTGGAATACGTTAAATTTGTCGCTTCTAGCTACTGAATTGCTGAAATTGCTCGGCTTTCAAGAAGGAAAGACTCTAGAGACCAACCAGTTTGATCTAATCTTTGTTCATGTTGGAGCTG
>CAIGRK010316974.1:0-20823 GCA_903798315.1 Fraxinus greggii | reverse complement strand
CACCATGACAGCTAGCTCATGGGGCATCTTGCTTTCAACTCATTTCGCCACTTTCTAGTTGACAATATGCATTCATCATCCATTTCTGAGGACACTCCACCACTCGATACGTGTCCATGGTCTCAACCCTTCTATAAAGGTAAATAGCTTATCATTTTTCGACATATCTCAGAATGTTCAGTATAAGTCCTGAAAAGGCTTTCACGTACTCTATGATGGAGCTTGTATGTTTCAATTTTCGTAGTGCCCATTGTGCCTGATATTCCACGTTCTCTGGGAAAAACTAAGATCTGATCACTTCCTTGAGGAGATCCTGAGAATCTATTCGGACCATGTTGGCCTGAATATTAGCATACTTTATCCACCACCATAGTATTGCATCTCCACCAAAATACATGGTAGCTCTTTCTTGCTTCGTCTTCGATTGAAGCCATAAGAAAGTATTGTTTCATATCAACCAAGATGTTCTCGACTTCTTTTGTATCGCATGCCCCTCCGTAGGTACACGATTCTGAAACTCTAAGCCTGGGAGTATACTCTCATGTGGGGCTTGACCATTTCCAATTGCACGTTGAAGTACTAGTAATTAGGCTCTCAACAATTCCATTTCATCCCCTAGATCAGGCATGATTGCAACAACTTCAGTCATTGTTGTGCAAGCCCTTCGGCTTTCATCAAGTTGGATGTGTAATTCATGAATTTCATTTTCCAGCATCTTGACTTCTTCCTCAAGGCCCTCCACGGGATAGTACAACTTAGTAGTTGTCACCTCAAGTCCATCTACACGCTGTTTTGTATTCCTCTTTTAAGGATCTACCACCTCTGTGGTATATGATATAATTGGATCCATCGCTTTCTTATCGAGGATCTTGAGCCGTACCTCTAACCAACTTTTATGGGGTGCCTTTCTTCTTAGCACAGAAAGGACTACCGTGCAACAGTAATTTACTCCGTTAAACTACTTTTCGCCTTCTCTCGGTCGTTTCGGGACGAAAGAAAATTTGATTATAATTTGTAGAAAACTTGCAACATAAAATTGAGATTCATTGAAAATAACTTGATTATTGACTGCTTGAAAGCTAGAAATTACAATTAATGAAAGCATGAAATTACAATAGTTGGTGCAGGAGGTGAACACCAGAAAGCTTAAAAGATTGTCTGAAAGACTAATACCTCCTATAATGGCATTCAGAACAAAAATCTAAGTGATAATAGTATACATTTAAATGACGAGGAATCATACTAAACGGTTACCAATATCAGAGCTATTTTACAGTTGAAATAAACTATTATATGAATGGAAATTACAACTCAAACTTGAAATAATATTTACAATGTGTGGCGAAGTTGGGTAAATTGGGTCAAGGGGATTAAGTAAAGCTGTGATCCTTGACAATTGGGGCTTCAATCAAGGTTTGGACCCTAGACAATCAGTTTTTAGGGTATTCTCTAAGTTTAATTTAAATTTCTTGAAACCTTAGATGTGGATTTTAGACAATCTAGTGTTTCTAGTTATGGATCTATGTTCGACACATTCTCTGGTGGAGAATTGTGTTCTCTTTGTTTGATATGAAATTAAAACCTTAGATCTGGGTTCCTGCATACAAAACTTATGATTTTTGGTGATCGTTTGGAAAACCTAACTTGTATTGACTATCTTCTCAACATATCGTACAAATATTTGGTTTTTTGGTGGTCAAATATTCAGACCACCACTCTGGTTTGGGTTTTAATAAATCTTAAACCTGTACTTTTGAAGTTTATGTCCTTATTTTGTTATTACATGTTACTTGAGATAGTGCGTGTGTTATATTTGACCTTATCTTGTTGATTATCCCCTATACCTGGCGTACCCATTGTGTGTTCAAGTTGAGCCTTGACTTGGGAATATGATTATCATGGAACCCTAATGTATTTAAACATTTTGGTACTTATAATCCTATATAGTTCATAATTCTGTGTTATATTTGTTCTTTATTGATTGTACTCTATACCTTTTGGTAATTGTACTATATATGTTAATATTTTCTCGGAGCCTGATATTGTTTAAGTATATATAATATACTTTTTGTTGTTACTGATAGCCTGTGAATCTAAGACCAAAATTTTTCATTTTAATAAAAATTCTTTTTGAAAGGATTAGCTGTATTTTGTTTTAAAATTATTGTGTGTTCTTTTGAAGAATAAAACAGGACAACTACTACTTTTGAACTTAGAATTTTTAATGGAAATGGGATTTTTCATTTGGCAACAAAAAAGAGAGGTATTTTGGTTCAACAAAGTGTTTCTAAATTTATAACTTGAGAACTTTTTGATACAATGATTGGTAACAAGAAAAATGAAGTAGGTGAACTTGCTTATACTTCCATTATCTTGCATTGTCTGATCAAGTTTTAAAGAAAGTAGGAAAATTAGACATTGTTGAGGTTTGTGGTATAAATCTTCGCCTAACAAACTGTTCTTGTTGAAAAGCGTTAAAATCCGACATGTGACCTAATTAAAAACATATTATTACATACACCTAGAATATCTTAATCTGAGATCAGCTTTACAAGGTCAGCTTGTAACGTTGTGCTTCAAGGGAACATAATGATTATATATTCCTTATACACTAATAAAACATCCAATAAAATTAATTATTGCATTCAGAACATACATCAGTGCCCACTTATTTCACCAATCGTATGATGTAGCTTTGCTAACTCACTAGCCCATTAATTGCTAGGGACCCACCTAAAGGACGATTTCATGATAACTTGACAAGCTGACCTCAGCAACCAATGGATATATACGAGTAATGTACTTTTTAGTTTGGCATGGTGATTGACACGACTGGAAAGTGGGTGATATTGGCTTTTTTTTACCTATAAAAGGATCTGAGCTATTTTTGGACAAAGAGGGAACACTGGGATCTTTAAAATATCTCTTTTGATGAAGCACTTGTAATTTAGAAGTGATTATCAAAAAAATCTTGAGTTTCTTTTTATTTTCCTTTCAAAGTTGACTTAAATTGATCCTTACACTTTTGAACGTCAATAGTTTGGTGCTAGAGGAAGGGCCATTTATTTGAATAATTATCCTTATTCGCTCCAAAAAAATCCTTTACAAAAACCTTGCTATGGATGATATTTCGGCATCAGAAAATCAATCTCACACCTATCCTGAACAAGCTAATATTCCACAAAATATTGGAAGAGGCCGAGGTCAAAATGAAGATGCAACCCTTACATGACCCTCATGAGAGAAGCTATCGAAAGGTTGACACATTCAATCAACAGATTGGAGCAAAACCAAATCGCGTTCACCTACCCGATACTGAGGTAGAGTCCCTACAAAGGGAATGGGCCAGACGATCTCCCACCAGGAGGACTCTCCACTTTTCAGGAGAAGAATAGTCTAAAGGTCAAACTGAAGAAATAAGGAGTTCTACCATAGTAGCGGAGCCGGGTTACAAGGAAAACCAATAGTATGTTCAATAGGTTGGGGTCTTAGCACTTCCTAACACCTCGGAATGAGTATGTTGAGCCCTGTGTAAAGCATCCTTTGGACAAGCTGAACCCAAAATAAACGCCCTAAAAAAAGTGCATTGCTGATCTAGAAGCTAAGAATAAAGGATGCACAGAGGAGTATCTCACTAAGTGCCATTCTCCTTTCACTGAAGATATTCTCGCTGAACTTCTACCTGAAAAGTTAAAAATGCCACAACTAACTGGGTACGAGGGAGAAGGAGATCCCCTTAGTCATTTAGACAAGTACACTTTATAGATAGAACAGCAAGGAACAGGCGACGCTATTATGTACCGTGCCTTTCCATTAATGTTGGGAGATAAAGCTCAAAGGTGGTTTAGAAGGCTACATCAGAGGTCCATAAGAAATTAGAACGATCTTGCCACAGCATTCCTAGCTCTATTCATGGGTTCTAAAGCAAGAACCGCACCAAAGAACGTTTGGTAAGCTTCAAACTAGGGAAAAGTGAATCGCTTAAAAATTACCTCAATATGTTTATCTGATGATGCTACACTCATGGTAGTTCTATTTGGGCCATGGCCTAGAATGAGGTTTTGGTGGTCTGTACATGAAGATGGGCCTCAAACGTGTCACGAGTTCCTCAATTGAGTCAAAAAATATATAAGCATAGAGGAAGCCACTTCAGATCAGGAGGAAGTCAAGATAAATCCACACTCCTCTAATCCAACGAGAGAGAAAAAAAAGTGGAAAAATGATTCAATCATGAAAAGAGAAAAGATCGAAGGGAAATAGATCGTCCAAAATCTTATCCGGAAAGATTTCGTGAATATCATCCACTAAACACTACCTTAGAGGAGATCTTCTTGCAAACAGGAGAAAAAGAGGCATTTTGCAGACCCCCTCCTCAGAAAAAGGATCCACCAAGGAGGAACCAAGGAAAATAGTATTGGTATCATAGGTCAGCAGGGCACAACATAGATGACTGTAGAAATTTGAAGGAAGAGGTGGAGTCACTAATCCGGCGAGGTCATTTGCAGGAGTTTGTGGCTAAACCCTGAGAAATGAATCCGACATCTAATCAACAACCTCACCAACCTGGAACGATTCAATGAGGTCAGCCAACTCACGAAGTTTGAAATCCCCCACCTCAAGCTGAAATCAGAATGTTAGTAGGTGGAAACTAGTGCATCGAAGGATCCATGAGGGTAAGGTGTAGATAAGCACACGATGTATGCATTTGCTAGAATTATAATGTAGAATAGCCAAACCCTAATACCGACATGGAATAGTTATCAAAGCAGTTTGGATTTTCAGAAGAAAATTCACATGGAGTTTTGCAAGACCAAAGTGACGTGTTGGTAATAACCATGTCGGTAGCTAACATACAAATACATCGAACTCTTATAGACAATGGAAGTTCGGTCAATGTGCTATATTCTTGAACTATGAATCAAATGAGAATCCAAGAACGGTACATCCAACCATGTTCTAGGAAACTGCAAGGATTTTTTGGAGACCTAATTGACGATCGGGTTCAAATTGTTTTGATCGTAGAGCTAGGCTAGGTCCCCTACAAGAGAAGGATCTTAACATAGTTTGTGATTGTTGACTTTCCTTCCAATTATAACGCTATACTATGAAGACTATATTACACGAGTTGTAGGCTGCCACTTCCATATATCACTATTGCATAAAGTTTTTCACTCCTGACGGAGTTGGAGTAGTGCATGGAAATCAAACCGCAGCCAGCGCTTGCAATGTTGATTTACCTAGTCCTTATGTCCGAATGTTGAGGAACCGGTGGAATGATCGAGCATGGAAAGCTAGACTAAAGAGACCCATTGTAGCCAACCTCTGATATCGATATCACTGATAAACACTAAAGAAATATAATGGACAACCATCTTTCATTCGACGATAAGGAGGCAGATCCGCATCTTTATCCTGGAATCCTGGTGGTTTCAATACCCATTGCAGGAGTCATCATTCCCAAAGTTTTAATAGATACAGGGAGTTCTCTCAACATCTTTTATGCTAACATATTGGAGTGGATGGGTATTCCATTAAATTTTCTACGACCATACTCAAACGTGATTTTAGAACTTAATGGAGCCCTAACCCAAGTGAAAGGATCGATTAAGCTCTCTGCTGAGATTGGCAAAGTCTCATGCCAAATTGAGTTAAACATTAAGTTTGTGATAATCGATTCCAATTCACCTTATGACGCCATTATGGGGCAGCCTTTGCTGTCCAACCTTAGAGCAATTGTGTCCGTGTACCATTACACACTAAAATTCCCTACGCCTCATGGTGTAGGTCAAGTTAAGGAAAACATGGACATTGCTGAGAAATGCCAAGTGAAGATCTGACCAGCAAGGAAGAAGACATATACTTCCCCTACTTCCCCAAGAATTTATATGGAACATCTGGTGGAGTCCAACCTTGGCTCATTAGACCCACGTCTAAGGGTCAAAGAGGGAGAACCTATGGAGAAGCTAGACAGTGTAGCAATCGGACCAGATGATCCACTAAAGGAGCTCAGAATAGGTCATGAGCTTTAGCCATCCATCTGAGGTCAGATAACATATTTTCTCCAGCAGAACCTTAATGTTTTGCTTGGAATCATGTAGATATGAAAGGAATCAATTCGAACATCACTTGCTATAGGTTGGATATCGATCCTTCGGTACGACCTAAGCGGTAGCGACACGACCTTTAAACTCGGAAAGGTACGAGGCTCAAAATCACGAAGTGTAGAAGTTGCTCCCAATGGGTTCATCCGTGAAGCAAAATATCTAAAATGGGTTGCTAACCCTGTGCTTGTGAAGAAAAATAATGGGGAATGGATAATGTGTATAGATTCCACTGACCTCAACAAATCATGTCCTAAAGATAGTTTTTCTTTACCAAGGATAGATCAGATGGTCGATGCGATGGCAGGACATGAATTGCTTAACTTCATGGCCGCATAATCAGGATATAATAAAATCCCTATAGACGATCCATATCGGAAGCATACTACCTTTATGACTGACTAAGGTCTTTATTGTTACAAGGTGGTGCATTTTGGCCTCAAGAACGCTGGAGCCACTTATCAACGTTTGTTCAAATCCATATTCTCCAAACAAATTGGTAAAACAATGGAAGTATATATTGATGACATGTTATTCAAGAATACAGACGTCAAAGATCATAAACAACATCTTGCTAAAATGTTTGGGATCTTGAGAAAGTATGGGATGAAACTAAATGCACACAAATGCACCTTTGGTGTTTGCTCCAAAACATTCTTAGGTTGTCTTGTAAATTGCCGAGGAATTGAGGCCAACCCAGAAAAGATATGAGCCATCATTGAAATGCAAGCCCCAACAAGGCCAATGGAGGTTCAAAGTTTGACTGGACGAATAGTTTCCCTCAGCTACTTTATGTCAAAATAACTAATCAGTGTAAGCCATTCTTCGATATCCTACAAGGATGGAAGAAGTTCGAGTGGACTGATGAATGCAACCATCGGTGTTGTAAAAACCAAGGATAGGCGAAGTGCTGGTCTTATATCTTACAGTACCTGAACATGCTATCAGTGCTATCTTAGCTTGGGAAGAAGAGAGAATACAGCATTCTGTCTACTATGTTAGTAAGGCCCTCCATGAAGCCGAGCTATGTTATTTTCCTTTAGAGAAATTGGCCTATGCCGTTGAGATCGTATTTCTTAGAGCATCCGTGAGATTTTAACTAACTATCCATTAAGGCAAACCTTGCATAAGCCTGATACTTCGGGACGAATGGTCAAGGGGACAGTTAATCTTGGACAATTTGAAATAAGATATAAACATCGCACCTCTATAAAAGGTCAAGCACTCGCTGATTTTGTTGTGGAGTTCAGTTCAGAATTGGTAGAAGTACTTTCTCATGACGCTCCATGGAAACTCTTTGCAGATGGATCCTCAACCGGAATTCGGTCAGGGGCATGAGTAGTCTTGGTAGGTCCAAATCGCCAACTATTCTGTAAAGCTTTACCATTCGATTTCGATGCTTCCAACAATGAGGCTGAGTATAAAGCGTTAATAACTGGGGTGAAAATGGAAAAAGAGATGGGAATTTCTCATCTGATAGTTCATAGTGACTCGCAATTCGTGGTCAAGTACATCAACGAGGCCTACCAAACTAAGGAAGAAAGAATGAATAGCTATCTCCAAATTTCCAAGCTATTGTGGTCAAACAAATTCCTCAAACTCAGAACAGTCATGCTGACACTTTAGCTGGATTAGCCACAAGTGAAGGAATAGAAGAGTTTGATAGTGTTCCAACAGAAATGATTACTTATCCTGCTATTGAAAAATTAGATGTTGTTTCCATGATGACTGATCACAAGCCCACATAGATGGATGAGATCGGTTCTTATCTAAGAACCGGGGGGTATACCTTAATGATCCTATTGAAGAAAGAAAACTCCGAATGAGGTCATCAAGGTACATACTAATTGACAATGTGCACTCTAAACGAGGATATTCGGTACCTTTCTTAAGATGTCTGAATGAAGAAGAAGCACTTTATACTTTGCATGAAGTACATGAAGGAATATGTGGAAATCATTCTGGAGGACAATCATTTCCTCATAAAATCATACGTCAAGGATATTTCTGGCCCACTATGAAGCGGGATGCATTACAATTTGTGAGAAGATGTGATCAATGCCAACGTTTTGCTCCAACATCAAGTTTCCACCAGAAGAGCTGAACTTTGTAGTGGCTCTTTGGTCATTCTCCAAATGGGGGTCGATCTAATTAGCCTCATGCCCTCTGGGAAGGGTGGAACAAAGTTTGCAATCGTTGTAGTTGACTACTTTACTAAATGGGCTGAGGTTGAACCGCTCGCTAAAATCACTATCGTGTGTAGGTTTGGAATACCTCATTCCATTGTAACATACAATGGAAAACAATTCGACAATAACCGTTTCACAAATTTTTGCGAAGAACTAGGCATACGGAAGCATTTTTCCATGCCAAATCATCCATGGGCTAACAAACAAGTTGAAGCAATAAATAAGATCATCGAGCATACAATAAAGGCAAAAACTCAATACTCTTAAGAGAGGATGGGCTGAGGAACTCCCCAACATACTATGGTCAAGAGATGGGCTTTCCTTGCCACTAGGGAATCTAGCTCTAGATCTCTAAGACCTAATTAGGAAGGCCCATACAGAATAACTAGAGTACTATTCAAAGGAGCTTAAGAGCTGAAAGATATGGATGGCAGACCTATGCTTCACCCTTAGAATGCAGAACACCTCAAAAAGTATTACCAGTAGGAAATGAGCGTACTTTGTACTATAAATATATAATAAAAAGTGTGTGTTCCATAAAAATATTGTTCCTTATCAAGCCGAGCTAAGGTTGCATGCACTGCAACACTTAGATTAATTCCCTATTAGGAGAATTATAAAGCTTTCTCATTAGCAAGTTGAGAAGGTTGTATGTGCTGTAACACTTAGACAAATTCCCTCTTAAGGGAGGTATAAAGCTTTGCTCGTTAGCAAGCTAAGCTAATGTTACATGTGCTACAACACTTAAACAAATTCCCTTTTAAGGGAGGTATAAAGCTTTGCTCATTAGCAACTTGAACTAAGGTTGCATATGCTACAACACTTAGACAAATTCCCTCTTAAGGGAGGTATAAAGCTTTGCTCGTTAGCAAGCTAAGGAAAACTAAAAATTCATCCAAAAATAAAATAAGAATTTTGCATTGTTCATTTAAGCAATGTTTAAAAAAAATTATTAATTAAATCCTAAGGACGAGCTGGGTCTTCTAAAGCTGGAATTTCATCTTCAAGTCTTCATCAGCTGGGAAGATGCGAACTCTGGCCGCTTCGATTAATCTTTGGAGCTCATTCTTTTACTCCTCTAAAGACTCCATCAAGAAGCCTACGTCAAAGTCTGGCCTCACATTTCTAATGTGTTGTATAAGCTCTCCTAATGCCACGATGTAGGCATCTTGAGCAAATGTATCAAACTCAAGAAAGGCCATCCAAATCTCCACTGCCTTGGAAGCTTTAGCATTAGCCTCTTCAGCTCTCTTGGTGGCCTTTTCATCTCTCTTCACAGCTTCGTCAACTCGAGCTCGCTCCTTATCAACTTGAATTTTCTCCTCCTCAGCCTTCTTTTTCTTAGCAGCTGCCCGTTGGGTTGCCTTCCCCCCGAACCCTTAAAGCCTCATTATCATCCATAAATTTCAGTTTAGAGGCATATTTGGCTTCTAACTCTACTCTCATCTTATTGAGGCGATCTTCATAGTATTTTTCTTTCTCTGCAAACCTTGCCCACTCAGCCTCCATATTCTCAAACAAGCTTAAGGCTTGATTCTTTACTTCGAGCATTTTTATCTAGCTCAGCTTTAACCTAAGAAAAGAAAAGTAGTGTCGGTAATAAAACTAAGGACGAATTTTAAAAACTACCTTATCTGCCACAGACATCGTGTAAAAGATGGATATGTAGCTGTACAGCTGAGCTGAGGTTATGGCCTCACCCATAGGCATCTCAATCAATTATTGTTGCTCCCTCTCGTTCCAGCTCCTAGTGAAGAGGTTGGCGGACTCTCTTAAAGGAGAGGGAAGTGCTACAATGGATTCCTTTAATGGGGATGGAGCTCAGAGGAAGTCTATGACGATGTCAGGTTAATGGCCTAGTAAATTTTCAACATTTGGCCTTTGCAAGTCTGGGTGCCTTTCTTTCAACTTTGAAGAGCTAGCCCCTATTATCATGGGGACAAAAGTTGAGGCTGAAGTAGATTTTTCAAGAGGGATTTTAGGGGAGGATCTCTCTGGAGCTGAAGTCACGGCAGTGGACTTAGCTAGCGTTTCGTCAAAATGACGATTTAAAGGCTGAACCTCCTAATCAAGTTCAGCCTCATCTGTCTGCACAACCTCATGAGGCCGGATGACGACCTTGGCTGGACCATCCCTTTTTTCCCTTTGGAAGCAGTAAGTGATGCTTTCGCGACATTGTATCCCAACATCTCTTGATTTTGAGCTAGAGTAAAAGGAACAACAAACACGTGTTAAGTATGTATAGGGTAAACTTTAAAGGAGATATTAATTAAGATACTTACTGTAAGAGGTTGGGATATTTGTCAGATCTCTACATGAGGTCAAAGTCAGAGGAAGAGATTGGAACAACCCTACTTGGAAGAAGTTGGAATCAGAGATGATGAACTTGCAAGACCTCTGCTTATTTGGAAGAGCTCTTACCGCATCAGCTAACTTCTGGATCGCTAAGGCTAAGGTTGCTTTCTTATAGTCAGCAAATAAAATTAAATAAATTAAGAAGGTACTTATAAAATGAATGCAGGGAAATATTGAAGTTGTGATCACTTACACTATTGGTGATAAAGAGTAGGAACTACATCCTCCCTATTCACATCATCAGGGTAGAACTGCCACTCTCCCAACACAAAGAATAACTCATATTTCCACTTCTTTATCGATGAGGGAGAATCTAGTACTAGAAGACAACCCATACTAGGCCTAACACTAGCATACCACCAACCGGTGTTCTTCACATCCTCTTTAAAGGTGAAGAGGGAGTTGAACTGAGCCACACTCATCTTAGGATGACCTAGTTTACTCTACAAAATTAGAGACGCAACTAATGTCCTCCAGCCATTGGGACACAATTGAGTAGTAGCTATTCCCCAAGAACAAAGGAATTTACGAATAATCCTAGGAAAATGGAGTCTGAGCCAGGCATTAGGGATAGTTGAATTTAAAACTACGCATCCTACTGAAGGAACGTTAGCTTGGTCATATGAGGTGGGAATTATTGTTCTACTGAGCTAGAATATTATATTTCGTCCGCAAACTCGTAACATATTTCCCATCACCACTAATTTATACGAATCTGCCCTTACTCCTGCGAACTTCCATCGTCCCCCTCATGAGACCCGACCTCTTCCCTCTCGACATTTTGTTCCATATTTTTATACTAGCCTAAATTTTTTGGGTATACGCTGGAGATTGGGACTAGAGTCAAAATTTCCTAACAGTTCGAACTTCTAGAGGATGTAGATGAAGAGAATACTACATCTTCCTATTGGTTGCCCCAGGATTGAACCCTAAATTCGTCCGAAATCATACAAGTGATCTAGGTGGAAATGCAATAAAAAGAAAGGTATTTTCTGTTAAGGAGAATATCTAGGGATGGATGACCTCGCTCAGAAAATAAATAAGACTTTACAGAAAAGTTGTTGAAGAAAATCTTTTACGTCTTTGAAAGAGAAATTCGAGAGTAAAAACATATATAAAGAGATAGAAAATAAAGAGGCGCATCCTGGACCGTTAGATAGGAAAATAGGAGAGAAAATTAATGGCCAGATCCAGTCAGACGAAACGGTGTTATTTTTTGCAAAGCTTCCCAAGGAAGCTAATTTGGGCACGTGAAAGCTCATAGAAGGCAGAAAGTGACACCTATCCAGTCTATTTATGGCTATAATAAATAATGAAACATGGAAAAGCGAGCCACTCACGTATGCAAGAACTGACCTAGGGGGTAACTACTAACATCTGACCTGTGACCTAATTAAAAACAAATTATTGCATACACCTAGTATACATTAATCTGAGATCGGCCTTATAAGGTCAGCTCGTAACACCGTACTTCAAGGGAACATAATGATTATATATTCTTTATACATTAATAAAACATCCAATCAAATTAATTATTGCATTCAAAACTTACATCAGCGCCCACTTATTTCACCAATCATATGATGTAGCTTTGCTTACTCACTAGCTCATTAATTGCTAGGGACCCACATAAAGGACGGTTTCATGATAACCTGACAAGCCGACCTCAGCAACCAATTGAGATATGCGAGTAATGTACTTTTTGGTTCAGCACTGGAGATTGACAAGATAGGAAAGTGGGTGGTACTGGATTTTATTTACCTATAAAAGGATGCGAGCTATCTTTGGACAAAGAGAGAACACTGGGATCTTTAAAATATCTCTTTCGATAAAACTCTTGTAATTTAGAAGTGATTATCAAAAAAATCTTGGGTTTCTCTTTATTTTGCTTCCAAGGTTGACTTAAATTAATCCTTACACTTTTCAACGTCAACAGAAAGGTTTTTCAATTTTAAGGTAGATACATATATGAAATTAGATGATAATCTTGATATCTTCAATAAGTTGGTACGAAATCACTAGTGTAGGATATAAGATATCTGGGGAATACAAAATAGTTGTACTCCTCAATGTTATTTCAGGAACTTATAAGGATGTCATACTACCATAAAGTATGGTAGGGACCCCTTATACTAGACACTGTCATTAATTCCTTAAGAAGTAAAGAACTGTAACTTAAAGCTAAGAAATACGATAATAAATCTAAAAGCCTATTTTTTAGGGACACGTCTCAGAGTAGACATAATGGTAATCAGGAAAATCAGAATAATAGGGACACAATTATAAGGAGAAAAATAAGGGAAGTGAAATGTCAAAATTTAAGACAAGAAATAAGAAATTTAATGGGTGTGGTAAGACGGGTTATTTCATAAAATACTGTTATAAAAAGAAGAATAAACAGAAAGAGAATGTTGTTGATGTGATATCTAGGAAGCATTGGTCAGAGGATTTTAAGAGAATAGATGGTGGAGAGGTAGTTATGGAAAATAACATAGCATGCAAAGTTGAGGGCATTGGTATATTGGCATTGAAATTTGATAATGGCTATATTTATACCCTTGAAAGGGATAGATATGTTCCCGATTTGTACATGAATCAAATTTAATGGGAGATTTAGATGACATAAGCTTGTAGGGTAGGGTTGGGGCTTATTAAAGGTGATTAAGGGATCGTGTATCATTTACAAGGGTACTAAGAAAAATGGGATCTATGTCACTAAAACTGATGCTATTCTAAAGTGGCACAATAGATTTGATCATGTTAGTGATAAGTACTTCGGATCCTTCATATAAGGGGTGTGTTTGGGAAAGATTGTGTTAAAAGTTCCATTGTGTGAAAGCTGCACCTTAGATAAGCAGCATAGGATGCATTTTAATACAAGAAATAATAAGTCCACATTTATCCTCAAATACATTCATTTTGATCTTTGTGGCCCTTCAACAACTGTTACTTAATGAGAAAATATGCATTTCCCATCATTGATTAATGATTACTTCGGAAAAGTTCCATTTTTTTTTGTTGAGACGGAAATCTTAAACTTTTACAAAGTTTAAAATTTAGAAGATCCTAATAGAAATCAAATAATAAAAAAATTAAAATCGTTAGAACTGACAATGGTTTAAAATTTTGCAATGCTGAATTTTATTAGTTTTGCAAAGAGAATCAGATCAAAAGACATAGAATTGTGCCTTATACCCCTCAACAAAAGATTGCTAAGAGGATAAATAGAACACTATTTGATAAAGTTAGGTGCATAATGGTTAGCTCAAGTATTCCAAAATTCTAATGGAAGAAACAGTAATGACTGCCTCATATGTAGTTAATAGTACTTCTTCTAGTAGACTATAGGACAAGACACCTGAGAAGGTATGGTCTAGTAATATACTAGATTACTTCCATGTGAGAATTGTTGCTTGTGCTTCCTAATCCCATCAAAGTGTTGGTAAGTTAGAACCTATGGCTCAAATGTGCGTATTTTTGGATTATCGTGATGAGGTGAAAGGGTACAGGCCGTGGATTAGAGATTCTAAGGTGTTTAAAATAATCACCAATAGAGATGACACCTTTAGTGATGTTGACATGCCTAGTTTAATTGGTAAAGCCTCAAACAAAACTACTGGACCTGGGGAACTTAGTGAGACCAAGCTGTTGGTAGAGCTTGAGTCCACCCCTGATCCTATTAATGAGAAACAGAAGGATAGTGAACCAGAAAATGTTTCTGATTCTGTAGAAGAGAAAGAATGTAGTATTCAAGATGGAGGGGAAGATCAGCTGGAAATTCTAGGTGGTTATAAACTAACAGGAGATAGTTAGAAGAGAGATAATGGAGCCTTCTAGATATAAAAACTACCTTTCTCTTGCTTTCCTTTCTTACCAAGACCTTGTCTTTAAGGAACCTAAGTCTTATGAGGAAGCTATAAGTAGTCAATTGTCTAGGAATTGGCAAGCTGCTATGAGAGAATAAATGAATTCCTTATTAAAAAATAAGACTTGATTACTAGTTTCTAAGCCTGGGGGTAAATCCCTAGTTGATTGCAAATTGATTTACAGTGTAAGCGATGGGAAAATTGAGAGGCTGCCTCTTAAGTTTAAGGGCAGGCTGGTTGCTAAAGGTTTTATCCAAAAGTGAGGGATTGATTATAATGAGATATTCTAACATGTTGTTAAATATACTACAATCAAGTTAATGCATGCTCTTACTACTCATTATAATCTGAAATTTGAACACATGGACGTTAAGATTGCCTTTTTACATGTTGACTCAAATGAAGTGATTTACATTAAAAAACCACAGGGTTTTATAGATAAATCTAAACATGATCATATGTGTTTATTAAAAAGATTTTTGTATGGTCTGAACAATCCCCACACAGTGGTATAAGATGTTTTGTACTCATGTAATTATTGTTGGTTTTATTATAAGTGCATTTGATCATTGTTTATATTTCAAAAGGAATAATGAAAATGTTATAACTGTTTACTTACTTTTGTATGTGGATGATACGATGTTACTTGGCCATGACATTTATGAGATAAAAAGATCTTTAAGTGCTGAATTTGATATGAAAGATTTAGATCATGCAAAAGAATTTTTGGAATGGACATAATTAGGAAAAGACCTAATAGATCATTAATTTTGAAACAACTTCTTATGTACAAAAAACGTTCTCGAAATTTGCAATGCATAACTCTAAATATGTTTCATTACCTCTTACTAGTTATTTTAAATTGAGTAAAGATCAACGTCCAATAGATGAATATGACACACGGAATATGGAAAATGTGCCTCATGTCAATGTTGTGGGGTATGTGAAGTATACTATGGTGTTCACTAGGCCAAATGTAGCCCATACCATTAATACCCTTGGCAAGTTTATGGCCAATCCTCGGCCAAAGCATTAGACTACTCTAAAATGGATTTTGAGATATTAGAAGGGATCTTCACACTTGGGACTTATGTTTCAATGCTTGAAGTGAAAGTTTAGTATTAAAAGGATTTGTAGATTCTGATTTTGCATGTGATGTGGACAAAATAAAATCTATTACTTTTAGTTTACTTTTTGTGGAACATTTGTGAGTTGGAAATCTCAACTACAACCTATTGTTGCCTTGTCTACAACTGAAGCTGAATATGTCATTGCTATTGAGGTAATAAAAGAAGTTTTATAGTTAAAAGGTTTATTATCTTAAAAAAATAACTGAGTAATCATGTAGTAGTATATTCAGATAATTAAAGTGTTACACACTTGTGTAAAAAAATTAGTTTTTCATGAAATAACTAAACATACATATTGATATTAAATTGCATTTTATTAGAGACATTATTTCTAAAGAAGGTTTACTCTCTGAGAATATTGCTACACAGTTTAATCTATTTGATATGGGAACAAATGTACTACTTCTAAACAAATTTAAATCTTGTTTACAAATGTTAAACATTGATATTGATTAGTTTTAAGTTGGTGCAGGTACTAACACTTGACGCAGTCTGGAGATACATGAAAGTTGTTGCTGACTAGTTTCTTAATTATGTTAAGTTGTAAGATGCTTGTATTATCACTGACATCAAGGTAGAGATATGTTGGGCTGTGACACCAGATCCAGTCCAAAACTTGAGGGAATGATGAAATGGGCTTGGCCCAATCGGAATTATATTGCCCAATAATATCAAGCTGAAGAGGCCTATTAACTCGAACCCAATACCAAACCCGGGTGAAATCGCATTTGAGGAATGTGATGATGGTTGTCCCTTATTTTGACAAGTCACAAGTTGCTCTGGACAGCTGATTTCACATTTGATCAACGATGGCTTTTAGAGTATAAATAGGGCCATTTGGCTGAAACCCAAATTGATTCTGTCATTTTTCTTCTGTGTGAGGTATACAATCTTTTTCGAGAGTTCTCTATGACCTTGTTTGTCTTTCTCTTATTTTCAACATTTGGTTGGAACTAGTGATTTCTTGGTAAGATTAGGAGTCTGTGTGATGCTATTAGAGGGAGAGGGAAACTGTCGTGGAGAGGTTGTATTTAGGGATGGCAACGAAGCGGGTCGGGGTCGGGACAACCTCCTCCGTCCTGCTAGGCAATTTCCCACCTCGCCCCCGCCCCATGACCAGTTAAAGGGGGGGCGGGGCCCTTTCCTCATTTATTACCACATTTATTTATTTTTTTAAGATTTTTGATAATTTATTTTATTACCCCCATTCATTAAAGTGAGACAACAGTATATTTTTTAATTTTTATTTATTTTTAAAAGTTAAATTATTCAAATATATTTGGTAAATTAAGACTTTTATTATTTGTCAATTTTTTTTAGATAATCTTAGTTGCCTTTTTTCTATTAGAACTAATGAAATTTCGTGGAATTTTTCATTTAAAGTATTGAATTTTTTAAAAAAAAAAATTAACGGGGCAAGGCGGGATACCCATTACCCGTACCTGCCCCGTCCCCGACCCGAATACCCAATTAAGTAGGTAATCCCCGCCCACCCCAACGGGCATCAAGTTTCTCGAATTTTTTTGTCATCCCTAGTTGCGTTCTTTTGGTCCATAGAAATAACTACAACTTGCTTGGGTTTTGTGAGGATTTGGGTTGATCTGAGCCTTCTATGTTGATATAGACGGGTACAATAGTTTGAGCATGTGTTCGATGATATCTTGATGTCTTGTGGTTGGATTTGAGTTTGTAAATCTACTGTAAACTTCAAATCGTTTCAGTATATTGGTCCCCTTTTGTATGTTACAATATGATGTTATTCTTAACATATCTTCGTAAGACGATGGTTTGTTTGAGGATATCAATATTGAATTTCAAGTACTCTTTTTAAATTAATGAGGATTAAATTGTCCATTTAAACTCCTTTGAACTTTGATATGAATATTGAGTTTCATCTCAAAAGATCATTTTTATTTAGATTAATCCAAACTCATATGCATTAATTATCGTGATGTTGATATTTTACTATTAGGAATCTACATTAATTTGACCAAAAATAAATAGCCAAGAATAATTTGCCCAAATGGGCTCTACATATTATGGGATTGGGTTGGGCCAACGAGTCGAATTTTTTTATTATTGAATTTATATATTTTTTTCTTTTTATTAAATTTATTTCTCCTCCAACTTATATGTTGACAATCGTGCGGCAATGTACAATGGCATACAGGCTCATTTTCTCGAGTTCGCCTAGGCCTGCCTTTCCCGTCCACTAGCTAAGCTAGATCATTTTGAGCCATTGTGAGTAAGCGATAGATCATTTTGACACCTTAACTTGTAAACTCAGCGTCATGTCCTAATATTTGATTTCACTCTTTGAAAAAAAAAATTTAAGCGAAAAATATATTTAGTTTTGAAGAATATGCTGTTAAAAATAATGAAAATTTATGAATTTCACAGAATGTGTTGTTGAAAATGAGTTTACGAAAAAAATAATCTTAATTTTTCTTTTCAGAAACAAGCTTTTAATGTGATATAAAATAATTTATTTTGAAATTATAGTTTACTATTCTTATGGTACCACTATGCGTGACACTATTTTTTATGAAAGTGTCAATCCGAGATGCAATAAACAACGATCGATGTCGCATGCTAAAATGTAACAAATTGTTAAATCCAAGTGAAGAGAATGATTGAAAAATTCCAATTATAAGAATAGAACGAACTGAAGTTCCAAGCTCGAGATAATAATCAAATTCTACTCCTAAGATAAATCTTGACTTACAAAAAAAAAAAAAAATAGTGAGCCTAGGCAGATAAATTTTTCTGAGCATAACGCACTTTTGTCAGTTTGCATTCTCAATAAAATTAAATTTAAATATAATTTTTTCTAATGTTACCTAATACTAATTTTTGTTTCCCGATTGATGATCATAAAGTAGCTGGGATTCGTAAGTGACGTCACGCGAAAATGATAAATACATTGATTAAGAAAGTGTACCGTAAAATATTAGTTGATTCTTTTCACAAGTTAGACAGATTTAACTTGTCATACTAGGTTTATGAACTACCTACACTCCCTAAACCAACATATATCATCCCCTTTACACCTCAGTTAAAATCAAATACCGCCCTTGGTCCAACCATTTCTTGTCCATAAATGAATTTTGAAAAAAAAAAAAAAAAATTGCATTTGTCATCTTCCAATTTTACTTCCTTTTGCATTTTTTGTCCTTAATGTTTATTTTTGACAATGTTATTCCCAACTTTTCGACTTGGAATGCTAAAATATAGAAAGTTGGGGACAACAAACACATGATTTTTTTGCTTTCATTGCAACCCTGTCCTCTCAACCCTTTTTTTGATTGAACGTGCACTAACACTTCCACGTAGTGATACATGTGCTCATCACATGCTAGCACAACTTAATCTATTTCTCATTTAATGCTAACTTAATCATGCTCTAACAATCTAATATTTATACTAAACTAACTAAGTTAACAAAGTAATGTGAAAGCGTTTATGAGACTTAAAAACTATTGAAAAATATTGGAATCTTCATACATTCATCCATTTCAATATTAATTTATGATTGCGACATGCATATTTAAATATAAAGATCAATATTCATAATTTGTTTAACAATCTCTTTCGAGTAGAACTAAATGTATTATAACATGTGGCTTTCTTATATCTCTATGTAAGATAGGAATATGTAAAGTATCATTAAAATCACAAGAACATCATAAATGATGATGTAAAGTATAGCGATATATCTTTATTCCCCATTGAAGTTTACAATGATTGTCACTACGTACCAAATTCTTATTCATTCTCTCAAATGTAAATAGAAATTGTTAGGTTTTTAGTGTTGGTGATTCTGTGGACAAAAGGATTAATTTATATCGTAATGTAAAAGTCAAAGACCTATGGTGCAATTTGTATAAATTGGATTATGAGGTCTAGCATGAAAAGAGGAGAAACATGACGCCTCATTTTCGCTGGCATAGCGACTGGACACTGCTCTGGAGACTGCTTGAGCGACAAAAATAGAATGACTGTCGCTCGCCTATCGCTGAGCTCTCACTTGAACGACAGTGTGTCGTTTGCCTGTCGCTAGCTTCTCGCTCAATGACAGGTCTATCCGGAAAACTCTATTTGCTATTTTGAAATTATTTTTTCCGGCTCAATCCACCTAATTACCCTCTCTTATAAATACCCAAGCCTATGCACGAAATTTGTGTGGTTGTTCATTGTGCCTCTTCTTTATCACATATTCAAAAACATATTCATAGATTGATTTCATCCGTTTACTCTTGATTTCATACAACCACACATTTGGGAAAACATCATATTAAAGAATCTAAAACACCTACTTCCTAAACATCCTTAGGAAGGAACTTTCTCAGTTGGACTACAGAAGTTTCTGGAGGTTCAGAAAGATTGGACTACAAGCACAGGAAGAAAAATAGAAATAGGTAATTCTTGGATATCCACTTAGAAGAGACGTGTGCAGAAGATTGTAAGAGTAATACAACAAATCTTGGTAGAAGATTGTGAGTCAAAAATTTACAACGGATCTTGGAAGCTACAGGAGGTAGATCGGGAGATCTAGCCAGTTGGCTAATAGTATCTACGGTAGTAGATCCCAGTCTTGAAGGAACAACAGATCTTGGAGTTGTAAGGTTTATAACAGCTAGTGAAACTAGTTTGGAATTAAACTGTAACACGTATTGTCTATAGTGGAGGTAATTGGGTTGATCCCGGAGTTTTTACCTAGTTGGGTTTCTCCGTCATCAATTATTGGTGTTCTAGGTTTCTCCGTCATTAATTATTGGTGTTCTTTATTGATTTCCAAATTATAAACTACGATAATCATACATAAGATAATTGAATTGTAAGATTAATCATCTAGAAACTATTAAAAAGTAACTTGTTGCTTTTAATAGAATAATTATGCACGTAAGGTCAAAACTTAGTTGGCATACTACGAAATTTCAATTAGTATCAAGGCCTAAATTCGAATCCTGACCTTATATTTCTAGATGAGTAATTCATTATACATCCCGCCATATTTTGATGGTAGTAATTATGTGCATTGGACATGTGAGGATTCTGATGAAGAGTTTATGAGTGAAGAAGATATCTAAGAGGCTTATGATAAGTTTTATGAGGAGAGGCTTAAGATTCTGACTAAAAACAATGCCTTAAGTGCGAAGAATAAGAAAGTTGATTTGGAAAA
>CAIGRK010316961.1:0-12510 GCA_903798315.1 Fraxinus greggii | reverse complement strand
ACTAAGTGAGGAACCGGGCCATGAGCAACTCTAATTAATTAGACTGCTTCCAATGGCCCCAAATAGTTTTAGGATCGGGTCATCAATCTTAGGTGTCAATACAATACTTATCCAACATCGATATTACATTATCGTCCGAGATTTATTGGGTATCAAAATCCAATAAATGCAAGTAACGAAAATACACAGTTTATACTTGCATAATCAAGGTAACCAATAAAATTGGTACCACAGACCTTATCTCGTATTTCAAACCCAAAACACATATCATACCTGCTCCATGTACTCACCAGGGCTAAGATCAAGAACACCCAAGTAGAAGCAGATAATCACAGCAATCAATCAAGAGCAAATAATCATGCAATGGACATATCATATAGGATAACACAGATCTTTTCGAAAAAGACACGTTTACACAGAACAATAGATTAATACCAACTTAATCAAGCACACGGTCAACACATCTTACCACACTTATCATATCCCGTTCCGTATTGCTCACANAACACATATCATACCTGCTCCATGTACTCACCAGGGCTAAGATCAAGAACACCCAAGTAGAAGCAGATAATCACAGCAATCAATCAAGAGCAAATAATCATGCAATGGACATATCATATAGGATAACACAGATCTTTTCGAAAAAGACACGTTTACACAGAACAATAGATTAATACCAACTTAATCAAGCACACGGTCAACACATCTTACCACACTTATCATATCCCGTTCCGTATTGCTCACATCTCGAGAACGCATATTTCACCCCATCACCCACTATGCTCATTAGACTAATCACTCACTAACTAGTAATCCTCTATAGATCCTAAGTTCTCGGGATAATCCTCTATCACCACATCACTTCTCCTAACCTACGTGGATAATGGGTCTCCACCTAATAGAAGTGATAGAAGTGCATATCTCACACTCCACCTGATCAGGGTCTCTTCTCAGATAAAGGATTCCCAACATTTGATCACATCTCAACTCGTGATCCAAATGTCACATTCCACATCCCTGGTACAAACGACAAATGTACCCCTAAGCATCTATACTCCACCTTACAAAAAGACATACAGCACACTGGTAATACATTCCAACCCACTATGCATGCAAACAATTACACCGACTAATAAGATCACTCCAATTCAAGCCAATGCACATATCAAAAACATTGAAATGCAACATATAATCATGCGACAGAATTGAGCAATCACACACATCCAGAAAGAATTACACACGGATGAAAATGTAGTAAATGGGTTTACACTCAGTAAACCTCACTAGGGTCATCACTCAACCCTATAGCCGCTATAGCCGTTTCGACCAATCAACCACCACAATTGACAACAAAATCCCAAACCAAATAACCCCAAAATTGGTTGCTTCTCGAGTACCCACAAAGGACAAGGTGTGGAGGTTATTGTAGCATCAAAGATCAGTCACAAAGGCTAAAGAAGAAGAGAAAACAAATCACATTAAAGTACAAAGCAAGATTAGAAGCACGAAGCCAAAATGGGCGCTGATTTTCTCTCAAAAACACAGCTAACCTATTTTCACACACCCATATCAACAGTAATAGGGCATCATATATAAAGGTTTGGTGTGGGCTTTAGGTTAGGGATTAATTAGACCCAATAGTTAATAGATAATAGGTAAGTGGGCTATCAACCTAGGAAGCCATTCTAGATTTACGGGTTAGGCCATGAGTAATACTAATTAAATTAGGTTACTTCAAATGACCCAAATAGGTTGTAGGATTGGTTTGTTCAATTGTGGTGTCGATATGTCACTTCACTCATTGATCAAGGCATATGAAGTATAATCCAAAAACAGTTTAACATTATCGCCCGAGATTTATTTGGTATCAAAACCCAACAATACGAAAACAACAAAATATGACTTTTTAATGATGGTTTTGACCTCCAAGGAGCTGACCCAAGCAAGAGTCCTTCGAATCAATTCATATCCATATTTGGGATATAGGTGCCGGTTCATTTTCCTTCTGTTGGGAATTATAAGTTTACCATAACTATCCATTTAATTTCAATTGTCAAATGCTAATAACAATTGATTATAATTACCCCGATTGAATTCTTCTAACATATACATTTTACTTTTGTCGAGTTCAAATTGATTCTATCTAACTAAGTTAATTTCATATTTCTACGTAAATCAGGATACACCTTACTCAAATGCATTCAATTTTTAAGAATCAATGTAGCAACCGCATTAACTAAAAAGGTGTCTTGCCACTTTTATACTAGTTCCTGATTTTTACTACGTGGTCAAACAAATAATCTGTATCCCTACGTAATTACTTCTCTTGAAATCAATAAATGAATGACTAATTAAACCAAACATTAAGAATAGAAGTAAAGACAATTCACAAAATGAATTTGAAATTTAAAACTTTTTAATTAAAATTAAGGTTCAAAATATGTTACAATCATTTATCCTAACTAAATAATCAATTACACGTCATGGGAGAAGGAAAAAAAAAAAGAAGAAAGAATTACAGTAGATCGTCGGGTTTTAAGGAAAAATGGGACAAAGATGAAGATTTCTTGCACCAAGATTCCACCTTCTTCTTATAAAATCTTAAAACCCTAGCTTCTTGATTGATATCTTGATTTTCTCCCCTCCTTTTGGCTTGAATAATATATGTACAATGAATCCCTCAAGTCCTGGCTTGAATGTATGTGTATAATGAAATCTACAAGTCATCCTTAATTGTTCAACTTAGGTATGTATTTATAGAATAAGATTTATGCAAATCCTAGTTCAACTTGATTTCCACCAAAATAGTTCAAATCGGTCTCTACCAAAGAGTTTAAGAAAAAAAATGAGACAAATTCCCTTTTCAATTGGACTCCTTTCTCATGTGAATTTAGTCCTTCATCTTCTAGTATTGTAATTAAGTCATCTTCATTCCAAAATCATAATAGCTGAAAATTTTTGAAGTTTGTAATTTAGTCCTCAAAATTTTCAAATACAAATTTAACTCCCGAAATTCATGAATTTTTACCGAATGCTCCATTAATATTTTCAATTGATCTCTTACAATCCGACTAATCTTGAATTACTTCAAATCAACTCCAATTAAGCTCTAAATAACCTCTTTATCCAAGTTGGGAATTTTCCTAAAGTTAACATGATTTACAAAAAGTAAGTAGATAATAGCTCAATTTATATATAATTATAATCTTAAATGTTTACCTTTCAAAACCAAATATATAATTAAATAAAAAAGAAGCTTGAATAAGTGCATTTATCAAATATCCCTAAACTTAAACTATTGTTTGTTCGGAGCAAAACTGTCTACTAAACACACAAGCAAACAAAAAAAAAAAATATATTAGATAACTTTGTCGAACTCACATCAGTATTGAAATTGTTTGATGCTTAACAAAAAATTCATAAATAATGCAACTAATACTAATTGTTTACTTGTTCAATGCATGATCGATGTGTGTGTATGTTAGTCAATCAAGTTATCATGAATTTCAAAATTAGTTATTTTTCGACCCTTAATTGTCAAATATTTCCTTACTCTCTTGTGGAATGCACAACTCCAAACTTGTTTTCAATCACATACTAGGGTATATATATTCTAATGTTGATTACACATCTCTCTTTTCCTTTCCCACTCAAATTTGGTTGGATTTCACCAATGAAAGTCATTACCTTAATACATGATGATTATCCTTTACTTTGAATGTCTCAACCTCCAAACTTCAACTAGGATAATAACCCTCACCAAAAGTCTAAATTTCAAATTAAATATCCAAGACTTAGCTAGACATAAACAATGCTTATAGTTGTTTTGTCATTACCTCGACACACTTTGCTGTGTTTTTCTTTTCTTTGTTTTTCATTGTGTCCCTCCTGTTTTTCAGATCTTTTTTTATTTTATTTTTGAAGGTAGTTTTCACTCTACATTGTAGGCAATATTCTTTTCCAATAGATCATCTCCTAAACATTGGTAATAAATAGGGCCGAATTACTCAAGACTAACTTCACATAACAATGTTGGTAACTTTTTCTTACATACTATGGCTTGTGCAATGCTTTTTATTTTTTTGGATAAGTAATTGAAATCAAACCACTAGTAGATGGTTACCACCTAGTCTCTACTTATTATCTAAAAACATTCTACATAGATATTCAATATTCATGGAATCAACATATATCTAAATAGCTTTCAACATTGAATCAACCACCTCCACACTTATCCTTGCAATAGGTTAAGTGCTTGTGCTACACATTATGATTTCGATTTATAAAGACCTATGTTCATTCATCCTATTCTATCAAGAGAACCAATCCCACAATACATAATAATTATTATGACTATTGTGACATGAACAATTATTGAATTAGCTAAAAAATCTCATCACCAATTTACAATTTATAAAACATAAACAATTTAAAATGATTTCAACTAGTCAACAAGGATATCGAACTCACAAAAACACATATAAAATAAGAAAATTTTTTTAAATTTTTTCTTTTTTTCAATTTTTTTTTTAACATATCACACAAACAAGCAAATAAAATTAACTAACTAACTTACATCCTCAAACTTAAAATACACATTGTTCTTAATGTGCGCATAGAATAGGCTTAAAGAAGAGTTAGCAATACTAGCTCTCTATATAATGTTTCTCGTTTACCATTTGATCTTTCATCTTCCTTCATTATCTTTCATTGCTTTTGCTATATAATATTTCTATTATACCTGAAAGAGAACAAGAAAAATAATTATAAATATACCCATGTGCAACTTTATACTAATTTAATTAGAAATGATGATGGTAAGCAAGTTATGACCTCAAAAATAAATAAAAAAGAATAAATTTCTTTAGATAAAGAAAGAAGAGATAAAGAAGAAAAAGTAAGGAAAAAAATTGAGAGAAAAAAGACGAAAAAGAAAGAAAAGAAAAAAAAAGAGATTTCTTTTAATTAAAAAATAAGAATAAAGAAAGAAGGAAAAAAAAAATTTAAAAGTTGATAGTAGGTTGCAAACCTGCGGCCACCTGATTTCCTTACCTGGACTATTTGTCGCGGTTTGATCGCGGCTTTGCAAACTGTGGTCAACCGTGATTGAGTTTGATAAATTTTTTATTTTTTTTAATGGAGTTAAGATGACGATCCAAAAAATTGAAGAAATAAAACAAAAGGTTTTTTTTTAGCTAAACAAAAATTAAACGTGCCTATATAATAAATGCAACCCTATTACTTTTATTTATAATTCATGCAATAACTATAATTAAAGAGTTAATGGTTAGAAAAATTAGCTACTACTTATTAAGTTCTTGATTTATAGTCTTAAGTTCGACTTTTGTACAAGTGTGTCATAGCACCTTGAACATAGCATTGGAGGTCTTGTTTAACTTGATTAGATTGTGTTTGCACCACACTTCACACACCTTCAAGATATTGTTTTGGCCCTCTTGAATATGGTATAACTTGCCCAAATTTTCTAATTCAATTTCAACTAAGAATAATTCAATTTCCTCATCAACTTTAATCACAAAATTAGTGAAGGTAAAGTTTTGCATTCTAATTCCATCTTCTTTGAATGCCACTAATTAGTTTGGCTCCTTCATGATTAATTCCTCGATTTCTACACCTTCTTCTTCTTTAATTGTTGGTTCATTGAATTTAATGATGAAAAGATCCTCCATAAGCATGTTACTTGGCTCTTCCGAAATTCATTCCTATCATATTTTTGCAAGGCGGTGATATCTCCCACAATAAAGTTGCCATCATCATCTTCTTCTTCATATGGATCATACAATATAGCTTTCCTCACTTCATCTAGGGTGGTCAATAACAAGCAATTTTTTATATAATGGAACGCACCACAATATTCACAAGTCGTTTAATCTCCTCATAAACAATATATTTGATATTAATCCCTCTGGCAAGACATCCTTATTAAATAGACAATCGATTGTATCCACACTTTTTAAGTTGTTGTCTGAAAAGGAATTCTCCAAAGAGCATATCACTATCATGTAAGTCAAGATCAATCATTGTATATTTTCTTCTCTATTGCTTCATTTCGTTCCTAGTCAATGAAAAAAAAAACAAGTAGATCAATTGAAAAAGAAAAAAATCAAACAAAAGTAAGAAATAATTTAAATTAATATTAAATAAAAATAGTTCTCGATAATGACATCAAAAACTTGTTGTCAATTTAATATCTCGCAAGTGTACGGATTATAACACGTAATAAAATGGATATAGGAGTCCAAATATTATTCCCACGAGGACTATAATTTAAAAATTGATTAAATTACTTTAATTTAATTGAAAACAATTAGAATGCGTTTCTCTTATTTTTGTGATTATTTATTTTAAATATATGAAAATAATAAATTATGACTTTTTAATGATGGTTCAATTGTTAAGATTTATGAATTCACCATAACTATTCCATTAATCTCAATTATAAAATTCTAATAACAATTGATTATGTTTACTCTTTCTAACATATTCAATTTCCTCTCTCGAGTTCAAATGAATTCTATTTGACTAACTCAACTTCATATCTTTATGTAAATTATGATACACCTTAATCAAATGCATTCAATTTCTAAGAATCCATATAACAACCGCATTAATTAGAAAATGCATCTCTACACTTTTATATTAATTTCCCATTTTTACTACGTGGTCTAAATAAATAATATGTATATCTACGTAATTATTGCTTACGAAATCGATGAATCAGTAGCCGACTAATCCCAAGTATTAAGAATAAAAGTAAAAACAATTCACAAAATCACTTTGAGATTTAAAACTTTTTAATTAAAATTAAGGTTCAAAACTATTTTACAATTATTCATCCTAACTAAATAATTAATTATACATTATGGAAGAAGAATAAAACAAGAAAGAAATAAAGTACATTGCCGAATTTTAAGAAAAATGGGAAAAAGATTAAGAACTTTCTTCAAGATTCCGCATTCTTCTTGTAAAATCTTGAAGCCCGAGCTTCTAGATTGATCTTTTTCCTTATTCTAGCTTGAATAATATATGTAAGATAAATCTCCCAATCCCAGACTTGAATGTATGTGTATAATGAAAGTCTACAAGCTCTCCTTAATTGTTGGACTAAGGCATGTATTTATTGAATAAGATTTATGCAAAGTTCTTGTTCAACTTGATCTCCACTAAAGAGCTCAAATTAGTTTCTTCTAAAGAGTTTAAGAGAAAAAAAAAATGAGGAAACATAGTTTCAAATTAGTTTCTTCTAAACTTATGAATTCTTACCAAATGCTCCATTAACACTTTCAATCGATTTATTGCAATATGGTTTATCTTCAATTACTTCAAATCAACTCTAAATAACCTCTTTTTATATAAATTGCAAGGTTATAAAATGCGTAATGCGTGGCAATTAGTTACTATCGAGCATCAAGCATTACAAGTATATGCGTGCCTATACGAAACATATGCTTAATTATGTGTTGTCCAATTTTTAATATTAATTTTAATATTTTATAATAATAAATATATAAAATTATGAATTCTTTGAACTTTAAAAAAAAAATTGCTCAACAACATAAATATTGCAATTACTTGAAATTTATAATTAATGGTTTCCATTTAGTTGAACACTTATGTGTGCCTATAGATTCTGCCTTCTTCTTATAAAATCTTGAAACTCGAGCTCATTGATTTTTTTTCCCTCCTTTTCGCTTGGATAATATATGTACAATAAATCCCTCAAGCCCGGGCTTGAATGTATGTGTATAATGAAATTCTACAAGTTCTCCTTAATTGTAGTGCTAAGGTATGTATTTATAGAACAAGATTTATGCAAAATCCTTGTTCAACTTGATTTCCACTAAAGAATTCAAATTAGTTTCTACTAAAAAGTTTAAGAGAAAAAAAATGAGGAAACAAATTCATTTTCAATTGGGCTCCTCTTCTCATGTGAGTTTAATCATACGTCTTCTAATATACTAATTAAGTTATCTTCATTCCAAAATCATATTAGTTGACCCGAGACAAGTTTCAGAGTTTTCAATTTAGTTCTCAAATTTTTCAAATGTCGAATTTAACTCCCGATACTTATGAATTCTTACCAAATGCTCCATTAATACTTTCAATCGATTTATTGCAATCTGGTTAATCTTCAATTGTTTCAAACTAACTCCATTTAAGCTCTAAATAAACTCTTTTTATATAAATTGCAAGGTCATCTGATGCAAAATCTTTTCATCGAGCTATCTTATTTCAATTCGAGAATTTCTATTACATCTTGTAAATGGTAAGATATCATTGTCAATCTGCTCCTCATCATCACAACTATCAATAATCTAATATTGTGCATTACTAACATCACTTGTAGTAAAACTAGAGGAAGACCGAAGAAGGCTCGGCATAGATAGTTTGCAACTCTACAAAAAATTTGTTTTGATTTTTTTATTTTTTTTAAACGTCAAAATCCTACAAATTTCTGTATATAATTCATGGGTTTGGATGATTTGGGCTAATTTGATGTTTGTTAGGCTCAATTTGCTTTTTTTTAAGTTATAAAAATGAGATGGGCCTCGCTAAGCTAATTTTGACACAATTTTTTTAACAAAAATGTGTGTGCATTTTAACATTTAAGCTTGCATACGTAGTCAATCAAATAGGTTGACCACACTATTACACGCATACCCCATATGAGAGGCATTTCGAAAAAGCATCAAGAATATGCGGGTATATGTAAAACCTTCCATTTTAGAACACTAATAAATTGGATCCAAGTCGGAAATTTTCCTAAAATTAACATAATTTATACAAATTAAGTAGATGATCTCTCAATTTGTATATAATTAAATAAGAATAAAGCTCAAATAAGTGCATAAAATGCACTTATCAATTTTACAAACTCTTAATCAAAGGTTTTGGTTATGGAAAGTAGTGTCAGTCTTTGTGATATACAAAGTTATTAGTTCCTCAAATGTTTACTTTCTTTCCTGATGTTGTTGGAAATTCGGTGGTCTTCTGGGATGATTTCCTCGTTGTCCTTGATTATTTGTCCACGAGAAATTTGGATGACTTTTCTAACTTGGATTATACATGTTGGAGTGAGGGTTGTTCTTCTACCTCTAGAAGTTCTGTTCATAGCTAACTTTTTCAAACTAAAATGCATGAGTTGAGGTTAAAGGGTATCTTGTAGTCGAATGTTATTCCATGCACATTTAAAAACTGGTGTAGGTTGTTGCACCCATTGTAGTATGAGTAACGATGTCCATTTTTTCATCAATATTTCCATCCGGGTTGTTAGAATCTGCCCTGCTATTTTCTTTATGTTTTCCTATCAAGTGACCACATAGCTAGATTTTCTGCTATTCTTATGAAGAATTTGAATGTGGCATTCACTTTTTTGTCCAAACTGATCCGTTTGTTGAAGCATTGGCTATGTTTCAGTATTCAGGTAGTAGGCCTTGATAGAAATAATAAACATGTGCATGTCTCCTATGTCGAGGTTGAGAAACTCCTAAGTAGATCAGTGATATGTCCTATACTTTTCGATAGCTCTCCAGTTCACGTGCTTGAACATGTGTTTTCTCATTTCTAATTTGTGGAATAAAGATGGTAGAAAGAACTTCACTGTAAATTTATGCACCATGTCATTCCAAGATGTGATGCTTCTGACAGGAAGTGAAAGTAACTATTCTCTTGCAATATCCTTTAATGTATGAGGAAATATACACAATGGAATGTATCCGCCGGCCTTCCTTTGAGGCTCATGAGGTTTTACGTATGCTTTTCCATAGAACTCGATGTCTTGATAATTCTGGAACAATTTGATGATATCTGATCTAAGATTTTAATTAGCTTGTTTGGAAGGAGAATAAATGATACTGGACCGAGTGGGTGTTGGAATAGGGATCAAATAGTCCCCATTGGCATGTCACCTTCATCAACGACCTTTATAGTTGGCTAAGCAACTGTTAACTGATTTTTGACCATTTCTACTTCCCGTTATTTTTTCTTGCTATTCTCTTCTTCTTTGACTAAAGGCTCTTTCGATCTAGAGATCTCATTGTAAAAGCTCTAGTTCGTCAGAATCTTGCATAAGCTATTATATAATACCCCGAAAAAGGACACAAGACACAAAAGAGATCATGTATGTGATGGGTAGCCAAAAAACAACAATAAATTTTCAAATCCAATTACAAATCAATATATTCAGTTTAAAAATTTTATTTCTCGACGACGACGCCAAAAATTTGTTCGATGAAAGCTTACAGAATCGTTGACAAGTAATAATTATGTAAGTAAAAATATCATTCCACGAGAAATAAGCTTTAAATTGAACCGTAACACAATGTTGTAATATATGGAAACATAATAAAAATTTCATTTCAAGTTGTTAGTTTTTAAAATAGAACTTATCAATCTTACAAAATATGATCACCGTTTTGGATATGTGCTCAAAAGTATTATGGCCTTACTAATGTTATTTTTAATTTTATTTTTTTTTAATAATTTATGCTTTAAACAAATTAGTGCATAGCTCTGAGAAGTATAGACATGCACTATATATATATAAGAGTGTATTGAATAGGACTACTTTATATAGTTTTAGTCTATAGCATAACCGAGCGAAAAATTAAAATCTACATGATTGCTTTATGGACTACCAAAATTCGTATCTCAATAGTAATTTCTATTCTTGAACTTTAAAGTCCTTAATCCATCAAAGAGTGAAATCTAATTATATGGTCAATGTCAAAATAATGAACTCCAATCTCTCAATTTCCAGGCTCAGTTTACACCAATCGACACCACAATCGACAATCAAAATCCCAAACAAAACACCCCCAATCGGCTGTTTCTCGAGTTGCCCACAATGGCAGGGTGTGTAGAATATAGTAGCATCAAGGATCAGCCACAAAGGCTAGAGAAGAAGGAGAAGATAAGGCACTGTCAAGCATAAAGCAAGACCGGGAAGTACAAAGCCAAAAAGGGACGCTGCCTTTCTCTCAAGCACACGGCTACCACACTTTCACACCTACATCAACAGAAATGGGGGCAACATATATAAAGGTAAGGGCATGGGCCTTTAGGTTAAGGAATACTAGAGGCCCAATAGGTAATATATAAATGGGCAATCAACTGAAAAGCCTTCTAAGGTATTAGGTCTTAACTCATGTCTAACTGGTAAGTCACAATAGATCTTAAGTTTTTTAGATAATCCTCTATCACCATATCACTTCTCCCACCTATGTGGATAATAGATCTCCGCCTAACAGAAGTGATAGCAGTTCCTCTCTCACACTCCACCTGATCAGGGTCTCTTCTCAGATAAAGGATACATCCCACTCATGATCCAAATGTCACACTCCACATCCCGGTACAAACCACCAATGTAACCCTAGGCATCTATACTCCATCTTACCAAAAGACATACAACATACTGCAAATGCATCACAACCCACTATGCATGCAAACAATTAAATCAAGTAATAAGATCACCCCAATTCATGTCAATGCACATATCAAACACATTGAGATGCGACATATAATCATGTAACAAAATTGAGCAATCACACACATGTAGGAAATGATTACACACGAATGAGAATGCAGTTATTAGGTTTACTCTCAATAAATCTCACTAGGGTCATTACTCGACCCTAATGCCAAATTCGTCTTGCCTCTCATCTTATCATTCTGCTTATCATTTTCCTTCTTGGAACAATGCTTAATAAAGTGTTCAGTCTTACTACAACTGTAACACAGTCTACCGCTACACTTGTCCCATCCCTTGCCCTTCTTTCTACCACCCTCATCACTCGAGTCACTACTCGAATCGCCATTGTTTTGAACTCTACCCAAATTCATCCACTTAAACTTCATTTTACACCTCATCATATGCTACTCATCACTTCTCTTATCTTCTTTTTCAGCCTTAATCTCCATCTCCCTTCTCTTAAGGGAATCTATGACCATCTTAGGTGTTAAGGAGTTTGTATCATACTTAATTGCATTCTTAACCTCTCTATATGAATCAGGCGTGGAATCAAGCAAAATAATAGATTTATACTTTTCAAACACCTTTTCTCAACAATTAATAATATCTTAAAACAAGTCTGTTAAAAATATCCAGATTGTCATGAAGATCCTTTGAAGGATCCATTTTAAAGTTAAAAAATCTTTCAAGCAAGTACAATTTATTTGGAGTAGACTTAAGCAAATATAAATTTCCTACTTTTTTCAAAATTCTTTGGTAGAACCAAGTTTTTCAACTTTTCTCAAAACAGTGTTAGACAGGTGTAAAATAATTGAAATGTATGCAAGTTCATCATATTCTTCTTTTTCTGCTTCTGTCAAATTTGCAGGAAATTTGCTATCTATGGCTTTTGAAACTTTTTATTGAACCAAAATTCCCTTAATCTTTTGTTGTCAAATTGAAAATTCTCTTTTCCCATTGAAAATTCTAATTTCGAAATGTGAAGACATTTTGGAAAAACAGAACAACCAAAAATG
>CAIGRK010316931.1:0-14010 GCA_903798315.1 Fraxinus greggii | reverse complement strand
TTGACTAATATCCTTTAAACAATAACACCATACATTTTAATATACAACGTGTGGCCCCAAATATGTTGAAATTATCCAACACGATCTACCCAGACAACAATATCAGAACTCAAGGGGAACAAAATCTCACATTAGTAGTAAGTTAAAATGGATTGCACTGATGAGAACACAACTAAATATTCAGTCGGACAATTCCCAAAGGCTGTGTTATTTTTGTTTAGATCTGGAATTTTCTAGAAACAAGCTGTACAGTTTAAACCATTAGGTAATGGGACCATCAACAATTGATGTACACGAGACTATCAAATATCAGAACTTACCTCAAAACCAATTACTGACAACTTTTCTTCATTTACCACAGGTATACAGCTTCTGTAAGTGATATAAAATTTAGAACCACCTTTTGATTTGGATGAATCATCCAGTAGACTTCTTTATCCTGTTGAAATAGTAATATGTTCGGTCTCAAGATCAGATCGCCCGTTTTCTAATTTTTGGCTTTTTTTCCCTTTTTAGAACTAATCCAAATTGGTTGACATTTCAAGCGAATGCGTTATCCAGTTTCCCTGCAGCGATATTTGTTATCATTCTACAAAGAAAACAATATTTCTTTCAATAAGCACAACAAGAAAAAAAAACGAAAGATTCAAATGCTTAAAATAGTGCAAGAAGGGAGCAAAGGATATGGCTGATAACATAAAAGAACTATACTTTCTTCCTTCCTTCCTTCCTTCTTTCAAGCTTCCTTTCGGCATATCAATTATCAAAGACGAATTGTATGCCCACAACCCATACCATTCTTAAATAGATTAATTTAGCGGAAACTAAAGTGAGATATATAATCAAACAGTACAAATACAATTCAAAATTCATATGTTCACCAACTTTTTTTTTTCTTTACAGAAATGGTAGAGTCAAAGTTTCCAATTCATCTTATGAGTTATGTACGTGGTATAATATTCTATGACCATGAAACAAGGCATTTATCATTTCATTGTAAAGGTTGAGAAACAATTTAGGTTCCTTAGGAATAAGACACAATTTGAGCTGGACAGTAGGCATCAGTGGATAATCATTATAAAAATAAAAAATTGGGCCATTGTGTTGAGCCCAAAATTTCAGGGCCTGTGCCTGCACTGAAACTCATTGGGCTACGCCCCTGGAGGATGAAAGGCCGTTAATGGGGGCAATATGCCCTCAAAAAATGGCTTCAACACTCATCTGTATGTATCTTGTTTTTGGAATTTGCTTCCATAATTTCAGATATTCAACGGTGAAATTTCTACAAGTTTTTTCATAGCAAGCTTCTTTGTTGATGTTCTTTCTTGGTGGCTTACGATGAATCCCCTGTATACACCATTCTCTTGTTTTAGATTGGAAAGCTAAAGGAACTACAATCATACTGTAAGTACATGAAGTTTTAACAGACAACACATGGCGTGAAATCATTGAGAGAGAAAGAGAGAAGGCTAATCATGCACTGCCACATCAATGTCGATATGATTTCTGTCGATATGATTCTGTACTCATTACTTTTTCCAAGATACTACTGTCTTTCTTCATGTTAAAATTTGTCGAGCCAGTCTTGTTTCTTCAAGAAGAGGTTTGTGCGGTGGTCCAAATATTTCTATTTTCTGGTATAGTAGGACGTTGGAATTGTTCAACCGAGCATGTTTGTTTGTGCTTAAAAGTAAGCTTTTATGTATGATATTCAAACATTACTTTATTTTGCAAACAAAATTTACTTTTACGGAAAGCAACTTTGAAGCACAACCAACCATGTTCTGCTGGAACAGTGTTCTGTGATTTAATAGCATTCCCTGGCTAGAGTGCTTCATGATTTCCTAAAATCAAAACTAGTTAAGATCCAGTCATATTGCTAAATTTTTTGACACCGGCATCTTCATGGATTTATAGGGTTCTCCACTCCCTATAACGCTCGAGGTTGATATGGCATCTTTGATAGAAGTCGTGAGTCGACCATTGTTGTAGACGAAAAATCCTGATGTTCAATGATGAAGAATGAGGAATAACCCAAATTATATAGCACTTTCGTATGTAGTTCGGAAAAAATTGTGCTACGATTTTGTTATGCATCAGCTGATTTCAACTTAGACGGATTCCTTTTATGCATTACTTTTATCAAATCTATTGCCAAATTCATTTGTAAGAACGATCCCATGTAATTTTCGGTTTCATTTGCATTTTTGTCAAGTTCGATATATCTTATCATTAGCTGTATACTTGGCAATGTTGAAGTAATCTACTAAATCTGGCTATGCTTTTCATTGATTCTCTTGGAAAAAATGCTTCAAGGGTGATTAAAATATCAATTTCACAAAAGAAGATAATGGCTCATGTAGTACTAAAAATGATAAATATGATATCGAGTGAATTTGAAAAGATAGGTGGTGTAATTACTAAGTTACAATTACGAAATTAATGGTATTAAATTGACAAGATCAAAGAACAAGAAGACACCTACATTGAATGTTCAATCATTGTAGTGTCCCAAACTTCCCTTTCTAGCCACGTCCGTCCGACTGGTTTGTTAAATAGAAGAAAGCAACAAACATCTATAAAATGAAAGCAGTCAATGCCAATATTAAAAACTGAATATCAAACTTGTTATACATTCATCCAAAATAGTATCATAGAACGCCATTGTTCGAATGGTTTCAGGTTGACAGAAAAATAAACCTAAGTTAATAATACTAGTAGAGAACACAATGTAACTAGGCACATCCCTTCCAGCTCCAGTAGATCTATTTTAACATCTTCAGCGATGTGCACCATATGTCTGGGTTGCATCGTACTGGGGATACACAGCCTGGGGCGATGCGGCGGGCACACTTCCGTACGCACCTGCTGATTGAGGAATGGACTGATCATAGCCAGGCTGTGTTGGAGCCGGTTGACCATAACCCATCTGTCCAGTAGGTGGTGCAGCATAAGCAGATGGAGCATGGGCACTACCGTAAGCAGGATCTGCTGGAGCTTGATACCCGTAAGCATTGTTGGCCGCAGGTTGTTCGTTGTAGGCCGGCTGCGATGATTGATAAGGATAACCACCTGTTGGTCCCAGTTGGGCATATGCAGGAGGCTGCTGTCCACCAGGCTGACCATACCCAGCAACAGGCTGAGCAGCTTGTTGAGGATAACCAGCAGAAGACGCTGTGGCAGGCGGTGGATGATTGTATCCATCTGCAGAGGGTACCGAACCATATGGAGGATAGTTTTGCTGCATTGGTCCACTAGATGCATATGGGTATGATTGTTGAGCTGGCACATTTTGGCCATATGCTTGAGTTGATGAAACAGGTGCTTGATAAGGCATTTCTCCAGGTTGATTTGGTCTAGGCTGAACGTAAGATTGAGCTTGGGGTCCTTGCTGCGGCATACCATATGTAGGGGCCTTACCATATTGGTCCTGTGGAGCATAGCCAGGATGTGCACCACCTTGAGCATAAACTGTTGGCTGAGAAGCCACTTGTCTATAATGTTGTGAAGAAGCATGGTGATCATATTTTACTTCACTATATCCAAGACCATATTGTTGAGCAGGTGCTTGAGAATAAGGAGTTGCCTGCCCATAATCTGGACCCTGTGACTGCCTATAGTTGTAATTTGCCTGGGAAGGACATGAGCCCATAGCAGAGGCAGAGACATGAGTAGGGAAGTAAAAAATGGAGTGGAAACTGGCCCAACAGAAGTACAAGTAAATCACCAACCTGAGGTGAGGGCGCCTGCATTGCCACTGGTGGTCTTTGCTCCCAACTTGGACCATAGCTGCTTCTTGGGGCTTGTTGTGGAGGATAATTACCATATGATGGAGTCGGGTACTGGGGATTCTGAGAAGGAAATGGCACTCTTTGTGGATCATAACGTGAGAACTGTGAGTGATGAGGACCACGAGATCCCCATTGTGATGAAGCAGGTCCACGAGGACGAAATGCCTGCTGGCTGTATCCACCAGAGTGAGATGATGGCCTTACAGTCTAAGCAAAGAAGTTTAAATGGCAGGCGGATAAATATTAGTTAGCAAATCAACATCCTTAAAAAAAAACTGTGAAATGTCAGGTGACTTGTTTCATCTTAAGTTAAACGAATTTGAAAAAAAGAAAAAAAAAAGGAAAGACAGAAAGAAAAGAAGTAATGAGTAGGATACACAAAAGAACATCATCATACTAGCAAGAAACAATCATAAAATTTACACCAAATAAGCAAAAACAAAAAAAAAACTGCAAGAAACAACTTAATATATCATCGGATCAATCAAAATATGCCAATTTAAAGAGAGAGCTGAAATTAATAGGAGAAATATGCAAAAAGTAACAGCTAGAAAAAGATGGAAAATTACAGAAGCATATGGAATCAAAGGAATGCGAGTGAAAGAAAGGCACACAAAAAACAGAAGATTAAATATAAACTTTAAAAATGGAAAATAAGCATGTCTCTTTTTATCAGTCATATATGGTAGCAGGGAACAAGCCATTTATGCATCAAGATGATGAGAATCTACCAGATATCAGTTTAAGTATGCTTTACTACAATAATAAGCAATTTCCAGGTTCTCAGCCCAGAATGCATCACTTTTTATATTTTCATCAGTACTACTTCATTCCTGAACCTCTAAGCACGCCTCTACATTATTCTTCACTGATAATGTTCATTGTCATTTTCTTCCTGCGACGAATCCTTAATCATCACGCAAAGATTTGTACAAGCAATTTTAATCATAAGATAAACACATTGCCCATAAACAAAATGCAGTGATGTAGTTAATACTCATCAACAGAGTAAATATAATATATGAGGGGCCCATTCAGACCAAAAGCAAATAACTGCTACGCAAGTCGAAATAATACCAGAGAAGACAGCAGCTCTTGAAGGTGAATCCAGATAAAGAGAAATAGTAAGCAATTTCATAAAAAAAGAACTAGATTCTCCCATGTTTCACATTAACATATGCAGAGCATTTGACTGACAGCTAAATAATTGAATAGTTCGTAAAAATAAGCAGTTTTAGGATATTGAATCAGCATCCTATCATTCTAAAAACTGTTGTTAATATCGAGATGATGGCTTCCAACTACTAGAAAACACAGCTCAATGCACACGGAAACTGACAACTATCACGTTCTGTGAATTTCAAGAGGCATTAGTATACATGTCCCAAACTACAAGATTATTTGACTAGATATGACACTGGTTTCCAACGCATCTATAAAATATAAGATGTGGTATATTATGTAGCACTTGGGCTTATAAAATACAGCCTTACTAGTATATTCACTTTTAGTTTCTAAGTCTCAAAGCAATCTTACCAACTATTAACATCCTGCAATTGCGAGGGTTAATCCTTGATACCTCTGTTCTGTGGATGGATTGAAAAGTAGTTGTCTATTGATACACCAAGAAGGCCAAGCTGACCCTTGTGAAAGGCAAAAGCCAAATCTGCATTTTTAAAGCCAACCAATTCGAAATTGGCACCTTCAACATAAATAAATCATGGCAACCGACATCTCATTTGAATGTAAGATCTTCCTAACAGCATTCAAGTGATCTTGACATGCGTATTTTAGGCAGCAGTGTTCAAGTAAAAAAGCTCTTAGACCATGGTGTCATCATTAACAGATTCTCCAAACTCGAAAAAGTTTCCCTCAATTGTTCAGAATACAATACTGTTACAAGCACATGCATTTAACTATGAAATGATACATTCAAGTGATACAAACAGTTCAACACAGAGAACAAGAGTGCTAAATTGTTGCATATCAATCGAAGGTAACAGTGAACAGAAACTAAGTGGCATGCTAATATCATGCTTAAGCAACTTTTTTATTATTATCATTAATATAAAAACACACAAAGACGTTCTATCCCTAAAAACTGATGATCCCTAAAAACTGACTACTCTTTCAACCCATACAATATATGTGAATATCAGACTCAAATTAGCACCCAAACTTGTATTGGAAACAGATGTTAAAGTTAAAAACATGAGATCCCTTCTAGCAATCATATTATTGCACAATCACATTGTTGGGTTCATATACTGGAACCAAAGTGGAACTCAGGGAAATTCAGGGAGCTTTTTATACAGATGTTGATAACATGCATTGACATTAAGGTGTGTCAAGGAACCCAAAGCCAGCACATTTACTCAATACATCAATTGAAATCGCCAAGTCTAATGAGAAAAGAGTTGTGGACAAGACCAAGACAAGTTGGTTACATGATGCAGAATTCTTAAAAGTATATTGCTGTTATATCATTCACTAAGATATTCAGAAGATTATCGAAGGATGAGAATATGCTCTGGCAAATTATAAAGTAAACCTCCCCATACACATGCATAGTTCAATGGCAGAGGATATACTGTGGATGCTATCAAACTTATATAACCAAAGAGAAGAAACAAAATCTCTGAAGTCTGAAGTACTGTATAGTTGCCAATTCAAAATGGTGAAATGATATCACAAACCTGATTCATGACTTCTTTTATCATTTCGCTTGCCATCTCAATCTGCTTCTTATTACCAGTCACACGGACAGTCCGGTCCTTAGATTGGTCTCCTTCTGGAAGATGTTGTGGTATCAACTAGAATAAAAGATAATGTGAGGTAATTACTGCAATTGTTGTATAATGTCTGGCGATGTATTATGTACACAACCTACTACCTGAATGCGTGCCCCTGATCTTGTCTGCAAATTCTTAATTGTTTCTCCACCTTTTCCAATAATCAAACCAACCTTAAAGAAGAGGAATGATTCAAGTCAGTCATGCTCTACCAGGAGAAACAGAGGGGAGAGGAGAGAGGGGAGAGGAAGAGGGGGAGAGATAATGGAAACAAACTTTTTCATTGGGGACTTGTATCTCAAGTTGTTCTCCCCCAGCAGCAGCCTGCACAGTGTTGAAGCCCCTAGCAACAAGTGAAGGAGAACCTCCAGCATCGGCCTAAAATGCAATGCATCAGTTGTAAAAGTTGTAGAGTGAGAATCTTTGAAGTCCAAGCAAATAATTATATTAATGATGGGCAGGAATAACCTAAAATGGATTTAAAAAATGAAAAGAAAAGAAAAAGAAAAAAACCTCAGCAATAACATCCTTTATCAATTTCTCAGCCTTGGTTATATTTTCCAAAGTTCCAATTAGTTCCACAGGTCTAGAGACAGACCGAGGATCTGCATCAGCATCCCTCACAATTTGAATTTTGGCACCTGAATTGTCTTGCAGGGACCTAATTGTGTCCCCAGCTTTGCCAATCAGAACACCAACCTGAAAATGGACAACAAACATGTGCAAGACATTTCTCAGAGAAGAGCATCAAAAAGTTTTTTTGCTATCACTGGGAAGGAGCAGGCTACTTTTTTCACAGGAAGACGTGAAGTAGAGATTTCATTACATCCATGTACTGCCATCTAAATTGATGTCTACTTTCCAGATATTTATTTGCTCATTTTTTACATTTTTTCATATAAATTCATGCATTAACAAAATTATATTTACATGTACATAGACATTCGGAAGTGAATCAGTTAGATCTCATTAACATCTATGCCTCCATCTGGAATTGAAGTATTTTAGTTACTATACGTATTCCATTCTCAGAAACTCAATTATCTTATTTTCTCGTGTGTAATTCTGGGGTTCAGTGGGTTGTGGTTCAGCCTGTTTGCAGAGGCATAGAAAATAACTCAAGGAAAATTAACAGAACTATGCTTTTTTCTCCATTATTTTAATGTAGGCAACAATTCCTATCTGTCTAGAATCTACTTCTAGGGACTTCTTTTGTCTGAATTTTAGAGGTTTGAATGGAATGGGGAATCCTTGTTAAAAGGGACTTCGCCAATAGTTCATCTAGTTTAGCCCCTGTTTGAGCCACATTATTTTTTTCATTATCATTCTTCTACTCATTTTCAATCATACATTCTTCAATAAAATAATATTTTCTATCATATCAATAATTTTTCCTTCTTTTTCAACCACATATTCTCCATCAATCTATTATTCCAAAGTACATTCTTCCAAAATAATGTGGCTCAAAAAAACCCTTAAATTCGAATTTAATAAAGATATTTGTTTAGTAGCAGGCATATGTGCATTCATGCATGTAACTAATACACATCCACTGTAATGTCACCTTTTTCTGTTTTGTAGTCGACTAGCTATTTTGGGAAACTATATGAAGACGAAATGCAATGAAAAAAACATAGATACTGTCATACGGACCAATAAGAGATCTTATACTGATTTCTAGATAACAATCAATTACAATTTCGGACAAGAAGCTGTTTAATAAAAGTTATTTAGCACATTCACCTTATCATTAGGGACCTCCATTTTGAGAGAGAGCACTTGGGATTCAGACCCGGGTTTCTGCTCAACAATTGGAACATCCCCTTCTCTAAGAACTTCCACAGAAGGTTCCTGAACTTCTCCTCTAGATTCTTCTTGTTCCTCCACACTTCTGTTCTCAGGTTTTTCATTCACATCAGAAGCCACTTGTTCACTAGTGCCTGTCTCCAAATCTTCCTTGGACAGTTCCTGACCTTCCCCTGGCTGTACAGTGTTAGCCTCAGCCTCGGGCAGCATAGATTCCTCCTCTGTCAGGGAATTGTTAGTCACAGCCTCGGGCTGCAAAGATTCCTCCTCCTTTGGCTCTTCTACCTTGTCATCCTCTTGGCATCCATTCTGAGTAGCTGTCAACAAAAAGAATTCCCAAAAGAAATTATTACCATAGTGATTGAGGATATTTTCTTCCGTTTATGCATTCTTTACAGATGGAGCAAAATCATTGTCACACTCAAACAACGATTTCTTTTGCTGTAATAAGAGTTGCTTCCAAAAAAACGACTCCATTTCGCTGCCGCGGAAAAAATAAATCTAATAGAAATACGTAAGATGGTAATTTTCCCCTTGGCCATTCAGTTTAACTGCTGCAACTGTTTTTCCATCACAGAATCAATCCCACGAGACACATTTGGGGCATGGGCGGATTTACATGGGGTCAATTTTCGAATTGCCTTTTAAGGGGTTGTTTGAGCCAATTTTTTTGAAACTTCATTTTTTCAAAACTCATTTTCAACCCCATATTCTCTAATAAATTAATATTATACGTAAATCGAAAACTTTTTTCTAATTTTAACAACACATTATCCAAAAATCACTATTCAAGAATGCATCTCTCTCAAAAAAAAAATAAAAAATGGGGCTCAAACAAGGGCTAAATTTTGAAAAAAAGTTAAATAAATAAAAATTTCACCTTCCCCTATTTGCACGACTTTTTTCCTTCCACTTGCCTCCCAACTTCTCTCAAGCCCTAATTGCCAATGAAAATCTAGATTTACCATTTTTACCAAATAATTGCCTTTTCCTACTCAGTTCATGTGCACCGGCACCCACGTCCGACCATGGTTTTTCTCCACCTCAACAAGGGCTACTCAAGACCCTCAACCCACGGGTTGAACCATGCATTTGAATTGGAGATTCAGAGGTTGAATGAAAGTCTAATAATTGTGTATACTGAGGACAATGTATTTGAAAAAATTAATATCCATATAATTATACAATGATTTCAAAGTATGAAAAAGTGTAGGAAATGTTTGTAGTGATGTGTTGAATTATTTTCATCAATTTTATGTTGCTTGAAAAAAATTGTAACTTAATTTCTGACACCACAATGAAGAAGGTCTTTCTCCACCACTATTTGGGGGTTGGGTTGGGGGAATAGATTGGAATGTTTAATAAGATATTGACATATAACCGCCCAATACTTCACTTTCGCTTCGAAACATAATTTCACCACAATCATTAGTTTGAAATACATGAACCCGCTAATTATGGGGTAAAATCGTTTATAATCATTTCCTACAAATAATATATAAACATGAATCAAAACATTTATAACATTTCAAATAAAATTACCGATTTCATCGCCGTCAAGTTCGTTGCCATTACTAGTCTCCATCTCTAAACGAGGACGTTTCGCCTCCGACTCATCGTCACCTCCATTTTCCACCTCCAAAGTGCGAAGCTCCGACTTAGCATTCGAGTCCGACTCAGTGGGTGGCTCGGGCGTGATATTGAGCTCCAACTCCTCGTGTTTTCTCTTATTATGATCGGGTGTGGCCATGGGGCTAGCCGACAATGACGTCACAACCTCCTCCGCCATAATTTTCAAGATCCAACGAGTTCACACTCAACAAACAAATTTTGGCTATGGTTTTCAGATTCCAGCTGCAACAATCTTTACCCGTGCGAATCGGGGATTTTCGTTCTTCGTGATTACGGTTCGGATTTTATGTTGATTTTGTTACCCAAAAATAACGAAAAATTGCTTACGAATTTGCGTGAGGTATATATATGTGTGTGGATATTTTTGGCTAGGGCATCGGATGTCTAAATGTATTTTGGGCTGGACGTGGCCCATAAATTTCCTAGGAATAGACTGGGCTTTATAATGTTGCAAAATTGACATAAATAACACTAAACGGGTTAAAAAACGATTTTGCAGTTTCCATTTTTACACACTCCGTCCAAGTACCGGAGTCGAGATTCATGTCTATGTAGCAGAGTGAAATAATACTTATGTATGGTACTTTACTTTTGTTAAAGTAATTCCGAGAGTTAATTTTAAAGTTCATACTTTTTCAGTTAAATTCAGAAAAGGAGATTCAAGACTGTTTCACATTCTTTTTCCTTGACTTACAGACTATACTTGAAAAGTATCATATAACATTCTTTTTCTTTGAAATTCCTACTTTCTTCACACGAGAAAACTAAAAATAAGCTTGGACAATTATGATTCAAATATATTTTCCATGCCCCTTCCTAGTTAGTTTATTAGATGCATACACGTTCTTTAATATTTTCAAGAAATAACGATAAAAGGTACCATCCATGCTTTTTTTTACAAGATAACTCTTGAATTTAATTTCATGTTTATGCATTCTTCATTATCGTCCTTCTCTTACGATAATTAATTGTAATGTCATTTTGACGATGATGTGTATCTATTTTGTTAATCAATTCCTTTATTTATTTATATAAAATTTTAATTTAAAATGTGTATCTCAAATTAAATTTTTAGCATTGCAATAAAAAGTTGCTTCAATATATATAGTTAGTAGGCATAAAATGGATTATAATGACTTTAGATGACTTAGCCCCTGCATTCTTTCAAATACTCTTTAATTTTTATATTTATTTTCAACCACATATTTACGTGATAAAATATTTCGTACGTAAATTCAAAATTCTTCCATACTTTTTAATTACATATTCTCCAAAAAAAAAATCTCGAATATCATACTAGAATCATCCTTAACATGATACTTTTACCCAGGATCACTAACTAATACTAATCAAATATAATAGAATAGAACTGTCTCAATAATATTTCATAAATTAGCTCAAGATTCTCGAGAAAATCTTGTAGTCCCTGAAAGAGAGAAGGCAATAGGAATGCATCGAATGAACCCTAATTGTTAGAGAATGGGTCTTTAATATCATGTAACTAACCAACATAATCGAATCGCGACAATCCAATTATTAAGATCTATACACACATTTAATAAGTTATACCAGTTGAAACATGTATTTTTTTCCCCCTTTCAATAGTCAAAACATGACTTTAAAAACAACAAAATAAGCTTAAAGTAAAGTTCGGACAACACATATGAAAATGCTTTAGACAGCACATTACTACTCTGAAAATGTAACTTATGAAAAATTCCTCACTACATTACACAAATACTGCAAGATAAATTTAGCATCCATTTGCTTCTCATTTTTCATTCATAAAAATGAGAAATATGACCGTTATTCATTACATCAAGTCATCAATTTTGAATTTCTATCTCCTGTGTGGGGTCCAATAACGACTTTATTTTTCATTCTCATTCTAAAATAATGAGAATCAAACGGAAGCTTACTCTAAAAAAAAATGAATGAAAAAGATCACATGGAGTAAAAGCTCCTCGTTCAATTTGGAATTTTTTTTCATTTTTATTTTTCGAGGGGCTACTTTTTCGAGGTAAAACATTTCAGATGGTCTTTTTACGTAATGTTAAGGGAAAGAGAAGCCTTTTAACACTTTATCTCTTTAACATGTTGTTAAGGGATATATATCCCACGTCGATAAATGATATTAATACAGATCAATTAATAAAGATTATGAATTACTCCTCTTAATGAGGATGACCTTTTAAAATGTAACCAAATCTTTTAACATTCTGCTTTTTAGAGCTAGCTGCATCGGTCCCTCGAACAGAAATCGTTGGAAAAGGTCTTTACGTTCGTTTTGGCGAGGGATTCTCTTGCTATAGAGGCATCTCTCTTGCAGTTGTAGGTGACGTTTGATTTCTCTTCTATGAGATGAACTTCATTGTGTTTTGTCTATTAGCTTAAGTCCATAAAGAGATTGAATACAGAATGTTGGAAAGTGTTATTACTCTTTTTCAAATGAAAATTTCTGTATTGTATATGTGACTGAGGCATTAATGGAATTATATACAGAGAGAGGAGGAACTGCTTTCTAGTTGGTGGAAAGAGTATGCAGAATGCAGTGAAGGTCCAGGCGGGCAGCCTAGTATCAGTTCTAAAGCAAGTAAACAAAAGAAAGAATCATCTCCGCAGAGCTCAATCCGACCGACTATATTCGATTGAAGAAGAGAGGGTTGATGTCCCTGTGAAGGGAGGATTATATGAGGTATTATTTTTATCTGTGGCCTTAATTCTTTCTTGCTCAGCTAGCTGGCATACGTATGACTATTTCTCCATTAAAAGTAAAGAAGCTTGGGAACACCTTACATGGTGAATTCGGATTTTTCATTTTAGCAAAGGAACCACCTCTTAATAACTGAAAAGCTGCCTTCTATATAATTAACATTGGGAAGAACAGAGAGACAAGAACCTTTAAAAGATCTTGTCAAATGGTTTGAATGCCTCTCAATGGAGAGGGTTTCTTCTCATTAAATAGAAAGATATGTCCTTAATTTGTAGCCAACAATCATGTGGAAATCAAATTAGAATCTCTCTATAAAAGGTAGCCTACAATCACTCTGGAATCATTCTATAAAAGGTAAATACAATTATTGTATCTAAGAATATAGATTGCTGTACAATATACGTTAACGGTGGCAAATCCAGGAATGTTGGTGAGCTATGGCAGCCGTTGATAGTTGACGGTAGCCACAATAGCAAGATCGTTTCTTAATATTTAATTAAATAATATTAAAAATTCTTCAATCTATATATAAATGCACTAAAATGTAAAAATCGTATATATACGAAAATATTAAGTGCCTTTAAGTTGTGAATCTTACTAAATATATAAATAATAAGGTAAAAATACATTTTGAATTTTACGAAATGTGTAAATAAATCGTACATTTTGAGTAGAAGTTAAGCAGTGCCAAACAAACTCTCCACCATGAATAAATTAACACAGTTATCCACCAAGAAACATACATTTTGAAAAGTGAATTATTGGATATGCTCATACATATGAACTCCTTGTTGCTTAGGTCTGTTCTATCATAATTCGAAAGTAATTAAACTCCGAATCTAAAGCAACTTGGACATATCACCTATTTTCCCTTTCCTATATATACTCCAAACTCTCGTTGCTCAGCACAAACAAGCCTGCCAACTTCTCTATATATACACATACAATCTCTTTCTATATGCACATAATCTCTACCGGCCTATGACATTTGACTTTATAGAGAGAATTCTACAAAATATTGAGTGGATCTTTCTCTCTCCCCCGTCTGTCCCTATTTTTATTTAAAAAAAGGCAAATTAAATTTAGTTTGCTGGCGGGCTAGCAAGGGCGGCCATCGGTTTCTGGCTCCGCCGGTGTACGTTAACACTTGTCACCGGTTACTTGAGAGCTAAAATTGGTCTTATAAGTTGTCGAGTTTTCTTAGGGTGGGGATTGGGGAATTTGAAGGGAGAGTAACAAAAAAATTGATCATGATCAAGTCAACTACTCGCAATTG
>CAIGRK010316897.1:0-10383 GCA_903798315.1 Fraxinus greggii | reverse complement strand
TGTCTCATCAAAGCGAAGATTCTACTTTCTAGAGGCTTGCTTTAATCTATATATGGATTCATCAAGCTTGCATACCTTGTTGGCTTCTTTGAATTCAAAACCTTCGAGTTGTGTCATGTACACTTTCTCTTTAAGTCGCTGTTAAAGAATGTAGTTTTGACATCCATTTGCCATAACCATGAGGCAGGTCGACCAAGGTCCAAACCTTGTTTACTTATATTAAGTTCATATCAGATTTCATGGCCTTTTACCATCTCTTCGAGTCAACACTTGACTTTGCTCATGCATAATTGGTAAGTTCATCATCCTCGATTAGTAATGCCTGATTAGTAATCATGGATTCGTACCTTCCAGAAGGTTGAATGATCCTACAAGATTTACATGGAGCTGATGTGTCCTCAGAAGTCTCTACTTCCTTCTCAAAAGTACGTTCCTCAGTAGGTGTGGGATCAGACTGAGATTAATCTATTTGGTCAACTCTATCTGTGAATTCTTGAACTCCTTCAATATTTATTCTGTTCCCAGTGTCCTCTCATAGAATACACAATTTCTCTAGGAGTATGGCATGTCTTGAGATGAACACCTTCTTCTCAACAGGTGTGGTTGTAATAATACCTCCCTTTTGTGAGTTTCTTCCAGGGTACTAAAAGTAACCAGAGTGGGTGAAGCTATAGGTGATATTTGGGTTGATTCTCTTATCGTAACGATTTCATTAGGAATTAACTGATCCTGGAAATGCGTTAGTGATCAAATCTTTTGCAATGCATCTAGTATCAGAGTGTTGGTACAAGTTTTCATATCCAAAATCGACCAAAAACTTGCCCAAAAATTGATTTCTCCAAATCAACCTAAACTGTAATCTCGATTTCCTGCTAAACTGAGAAGCTTCTGGGCAAACGGATGTCAGAACTGTACTGTACAGGTGGGTATTCCAACATTGGCGATTGGTGGCATGTCGGGTAAAATCTAGATAAGCTTCCTTCAGACAGTTTTCTCATTTTATCATTTTGAACATAGTGATCACTTTAGTTTTGTGTTCATGTTATACAGTAAATCTTGGATGGTTTTGCGCCTGGACATTTAGTTTTCAATCTTTAGTGAGCTGCATTGATACATTTGCTGAAATTTTAGTGCGAATAGTGGTGCCATCATATTCATCTCTCAATTTTACTAACCTTGAGACGTTGTTTGCCCTTGTAAATTGGCTTATCTAGTTTAATTTCTAGCACAAGCATGTCATCTTGTGGGGATGACAATTGGATTTGGATTACCATATAGGGTAACCATTACATTTACTAGAAATTAGGAACTGCTTGCCTTTAATTGTTACGTGATTGAAGTATTTATTTTTGATAAAATCAGTTTATTATCTTTGAAATATACTGTGTGTGAAAAATGTTTGTTTGACATATCTCTTTTGTCACGCTGTTAATTCAATAGAATACTTAGACCTTATCTATTTGAACATTCCTTTGATGCTGAGATCACGAATCTCATAAAACCCTGGAAATCTAGAACGGAGTATATTGTTTGCGACCTTATGTCTACTTTGTGTGGCTTAATTGTGATTATGTGAATTTTTAATTGAATTTGATTTGGAAATTTTTAACAAAAATGATTTTTCAATCTGGCAATAAAAAATGAGAGGTATTTTGGTTCAACAAAAGGTTTAAAAGGCCATCGATTACAATTTTTCTATTGATTTTTCAAATGAACAAAAAGAAGATGCAAATCAGCTTGCTTACGCTTTAATCGTTTTACACTTGTCTAATGTTGCTTTGAGAAAAGTGGGTAAACTGAAAACCATTAAATAACTTTAGAAAAAATTGGAGGACTTGTTTTTGCTCAAATCTACTCTGAACAAGCTTTACTTATTTGAGGATTTTTTCAGTTTTAAAATGGATCAGTCAAAGGAACTTCATGACAATTTAGACATATTTAACAAACTTGTTCAAGATGTTTTTAACTGTGAAGAAATGGTATCTGGGACCTAAAAGGCTATAATCTTGCTTAATTCTATATCAACATTTATAAGGAAATCAAGAGTGCGATTAAGTATGGCAGGGACACATTGACACCTTAAATTGTTATTGACTCACTTAGAAGTAAGAAAATGGAGATTAAAGTTGGAAACCATAATAAGCAAAGGGGTGAGATTCACATGATGATGGGTAGAACTCAATTTAGGCAAAATAGTTATGATGGGTTCCAAAGTGATGGCGAGTCAAGTAGTAATGGAGGTAAAAAGAAGGAGAATGGTAGGTCCAGATCAAAATCTAGCACCAAGGCTAAGAAATGCTATGATTGTGGAAACACGAGTCATTTTATAAAAAATCACTATAAAGAGAAAGGTAGAGAGAGAGAGAGAGAGAGAGAGAGAGAGAGAGAGATGAAATAAATGTGTTGTCTTCTATTTCCAGTGTTGATGATATTGAAGTTTATATGATTACAAGTTCTGTGGCTTATCCTGCTGAACTGAATCTAACCGCCAATTCTCATTTGTATGAGTGAATACTTGATTCTGATGGGCATGTTGTGATATGTGACAACTCTGCTTATACTTTTGTTCGAATTGGTGATATTATCTTAAAGTTTGACATTGGTTTTGTGTATACTTTAAAAGATGTTAGATACATTCCTGAACTATTTTTAAATTTAACTTCAATAGGAAGACTTGAAAAATTTGACTTCACTGGTAAAATTGGAAATGGAGTTTTGAAATTGGTTAAGGATGCACTTGTTTCCATCAAGAGAATCATGGTAAATGATATTCATATCACTACTGCAGAAGTGATAAGAGGTTTAGATTCCTCGATCTCTTTCGCCAAGCTGATCACACACATAAATGGCAAAATAGACTCATATATGTGGGTATTAAGGGGCTTAAACTTCTTAATGAAAAATGTGTTTTTGGTAAGGATTTTGAGTATGATTTATCTTTATGAGACCACTGTGTGCTTGGTAAGTATCATAGAGCTTCTTTCTCCACAAATCTCTAATGTAATTGGATCTATTATATATTTGATAGTTTGCACTAGACCAAATTAAGCTTTTGTTGTTAGTACTCTTAGTAGGTACATGTCTAATTTGGGTCCCGGGCATTGGGAAGCCTTAAAGTGAACGTTAAGGTATTTAAATGGTACTAGTGATTTAGGTCTAAATTTTGATGTTAATAAAAAAGGTGTGAAATTGAAAGGTTTCGTAGATGCGGACTATACGGGGGATACATATAATAAAAAATCAACTTCTTCCAATGTGTTTACTTTGTTGAACTCTTGTGTTGTTTGGAAATCACAGTTACAACACATAGTTGCACTATCCGCAATAGAATCAAAACATATTGCTACTACTGAAGCAATCAAAGAGGCTTTGTTGCTTAGAGGTTTGTTTCATGAACTTTGTATCTTCAATGATTTTGTGGTGGTATATTCAGATAGCCAATCCTCTATACATCTATGCAAAACTCCTGTTATTCACGAGCGTACCAAACACATTGATGTTAGACTATACTTCATTAGAGATGTTGTATCGCAGAAGTGGTAAGACTTGAAAAGATAAACATACAATATAACCCTTCGGACGTGGGCACTAAGGTGTTGCCATTGATGAAGTTCAGAAGTTGCAAGGAACTTCTGAACATCAGTGGAGGTAACTAATTTCTACTTTTATCGATTTTCTTTTTTGGAAATGTTACTAATTAGTGATAATGTTTCTCCTTGCAGGTAGGTCCTTTGACACCAAGGTGGAGGTTTGTTAGGTAAATTGTTGTCCAACGGCCTCTCCGGGCAATGATGTTAAATTATTATTACTCAGTCGACATTGACTAAATGACTATAACAAGTATGGACCATTGGAAGTAGCCAAATTTATTTTAGAATTGCTCATAGCCCGACCCATAACTCCTTGGATTGCTTTTGTACTTAGCCAACTTATTAACCACCAAATTGACCTTATTGGCCTTGGACCATTGCTTAACCTAAAACTATCCTAACTATTATATATGGGTTATGTTCCTTGGTACCATTATTATTGCAAACCCTTGAGAGATAACATTGGTTGCGTTTGCTCCATGTCGTCGTCTGCATTTGGCTTTTCTCTTTCTCTGGTTTTTACCTCCCCTATGCGAGTTTCTTGTTGGGTACTAAAAGTAACTGGAGTGGGTGAAGCTATGGGTGATATTCAGTTGATCCTCTTTGTGGTGCTGACTATTTTGGGATTAAACTGAGCCCAAAATTGCGTTGGAAATCAAATCTTCCACACTGCAAATGCAAAAAGTATTATAATATAATTATATTATTGATATTGTTCCCTAATTGTTTATATATTTGGAAAATATTTTATAATGACTTCATTATTAGAACCATCAAATCCACCATTCTTAGTATGCAACATAACATAGCCCGTCCATTAAGGAAATTTTGCATTTTAAATGAGAGTGAATCCTAACTCATGCAATTCAAATGATAGATATCACCAACTTGTGGACAATACTCACGTGTAACTTCTATCTTGTATAGTTTGCCTGAGTCTAGATGTATCTTGGAATAACATTGTAATGGAAAATGGAGAAATGAAAGAGTTGAAACAATCATTTTAGATAGACCATTTATTAGCGTGTTGACCTATGGTTGATTAAAACCTCAAAACTTTGATTATAACAAACAACCTAATCTTGTTTACTAATAAGTTGAATTCAATTGATTATAGTCCTTCAACTTCTACGATGTAAAATTGATCAATGGTCATTAAAAGATCAAAAGTTATTATCACAACTCATGAAAGAAGTCAAGGTCGAAGTCACATTCAAGAACTTAAGAGCCAAATTTCGGAGCAAGATCAAATACTTGATTTCTTAACTAAAGTGTAAAGGTATTACCACTTTAATATATGGCAATGAATGCTTAAGCTCAAAACCCCTCCATGCTTTAAAAACAAATTTGTGCATTAAAAATCATTCGAATACAATGAATTGATCGAATGTAAAAATGACATTTAAAAATGATATTTGGACTTGAAGAACACTTTTTATCTTGAAAAGTTAGTTAAAAATACTCTCCAAAAGTTCATACTTTTCAAAACCCTCAAATCGGAACAAAATGAGGCAAAATGTAAAAAAGACTTAACTGCCCGACAGTCAACCGTAAATTTCCATTCGTCTAAAATTTGACCATTCCGACCTTTGATATTTTATGTACAACCGGCTATATTGGTCATCCGAAAAAGAGGCGGTCGATCGGACGCGGTCATCCAAACTCCCAGATTTTTTTGACGTTTTAAGCTTACAAAACATATTCTTGCATTCAAAACATATTCTTGTAGAGCATCAAAGTGAGAATTACTTGAGCAAAAACTCTTTGAGCTTACATCTTTTTAATTCTTCAAATATTTACTTTGAAAACTTTGGATTGATTGAATCAACTTTTGAAAATCATCTTTTCCTTAAAGTTCTCTCATCTGACATTTGAGCTTCATTCATTGCTATTCATTTAAATGTCAGCCTATTTCTCTCTTTATACCTAATTTGTGTATATTATTTATTAAGAGAGAAGTTTCAAATTGTAAAATCATTCATCTTTAAATCTGCGGGTCACATTGATGTCCCGTAAAACTCAATATTGTATAAGGATCGGTGCTTCTTGTATGTAAGTCATCGTAAGCATTATAAATGGTTGGATTCCACCATAAGCCAAACAATATAGTAAAAAGGCCTTACTCGTGCTGGAGATCTTGGTAACAGAGGACATAGATCATTGCCTTGGATCGAACCTCCATAATTATATTGTGTGCATCATTTCTCTCTTTTACTTATTGCATTTACATTTGCGCTTATTATTTGAATTTATCTATTTAGTCTTTACTTGTTGAATTTATATTAATTCTCCTAAAACGTTTTAGTAACCAAGTTACCCCGTCTTGATTAGCCATTTTTGAACTATCAATTGGTATCAGAGCTTGGTGCTTATTTTAAAATTAAAATTCTACAATCTTGAACAATGGCTAACTACAATCTTCAAAATCATGAGGGGCATTCGACTAACCGTTTTCCTTTCTTTGATAGCACGCACTATAATTATTAGAAAAGTAGGATGATGATGTACATTCAATCAATAGATTATAATATATGAGAAGTTACTGAATATGGTACTTTGTGCCTACCAAGACTATTAAAATTGATGGCAAACCCGATAAAATTATTCCAAAGTCTAGAAAGGAATATGACGAAGATGATAAAATAAAATTATCCTTGAATACTAGAGTCAAAAAATCTACTTTACTTGAATTAGATAGAAATGAATTTAATCGTATTAGCACGTGTGACTCCGCATATGATATTTGGCATGCATCGAAAGTTACTCATGTGGGCACTAGTAAAGTAAAGGAAACTAAAATTAATCTCTTGGTCAAAAAGAATTTGGAAATTTCTTCATGAAACAAGGTAAACCTATTGTTGTATGATTACTCGCTTCACCGATATTGTTAATGGCCTCAAAGGGTTTGATCGAAAATTTACTAACGGTGATCTTGTAAGTAAAATGCTCGAGTTACTATCGGAAGAATGGAGCTCTAAGAATGTTGATAGAAAATACCAAAGATATCAACTCATATCTTTTAGAAGAACTTTATGGCACAATGATAACATATGAGCTCAACAACACCGAGACTAAGGAGAAAATGAGAAAAAACAAAGAGGAATCGAAGGAGCCTCCTAAGCACCAAATTGCTCTTAAATCGGTGATCGAAGAAAGAACTACACGTGAAAATATGAGTGATGAAGAACTCGATAATCTAGTCCTTCTCGTCAAAAAATGGAGAGATTTTCGAAATAATCGGAGATTCCAAAAGAGAGAAGAAAAGGGTGAAGAAAGAATCAAGAAAATCATCTGCTATGATTATGACAAACTTGATCACAAGAGAACATAGTACCCAACAAGAAGAGAAATGTCAAGAAAAAGGCACTTTAAGCAACATGGGATGAGAGCGACGACGATGATCATGATGGAAATGATAGTTAAGAAGAAATTGCCAACATGTACTTCATGGCAATCGAAGATGAGATAAACTCTATCAAAAAAATGTTCATATGATGATTTATCTACATCCTATGATAAAATTCTTGAGGAATTTGAAAAACTTGCTCTAAATCACTCTATTCTTAAAAAGAAGCATTACTTGTTGAAAAATGAAATGAAGAAAATTTTAGAAACTTAAAAAGGAAAATGTTGATTATGACTTATAGATTAAAGAAATGTCTTCTTTAAAAGAAAAAGTTGAAGATCTAACTAAGGTCATTTACAAATTCACTCAAGGTAAGAAAAACTTTGATTTAATACTTGGTGATCAAAAGTGCGTTTTTGACAAATGAGGAATTTGATATAAACCATTGTTAAAACACAAATCTTTCAAAAATCTATTTGTCAAAGCCTCAAACACTGCTTCTTCAAAAACCACATGTAGCTTTTTCAATAAAGATGGACATATTGCATATAATTGTTTAACCAAAAAGAGGTTACACTTTGAAAGTAAAAACAAATGGATTTGAGAATTCATTAAAACTAACTACCAAAGACCCAAACTTGTATGAGTACTAAAGATTAAAATTAAATTATTTTTGTAAGCACCAAAGAAGATAAAGAACAAATGGTTCTTGGATAGTAGATGTTCAAAGCATATGACCGTAGATAAAATGTTACTATCAAACTTTAAAAAGAAGGATGGAGGCCACGTTACATTTGGAGATAATGCAAAAGGAAAAATCATTGGAATTGGAATTATTGGTAGCCATCTCTCACCTTCCATTGAAAATGTCCTATTTGTAGATAATCTCAAACATAATTTACTTAGCATTAGTCAATTATGTGACAAATGATATCATATTTTAATCATTCTTCTCCTTTAATTGAAAATGTTTTATTAGTAGATAACCCCAAACATAATTTGCTTAACATTAGTCAATTATGTGATAAAGGTTGTCATATAAAATTCGATTCTTCCAAATGCCTTATTAAGGATGCTACATCAAAAGAGGTGATGTTTATATGAAGTCAAAGTAAAGATGTTTATATCATTAATATCAGATTTGAAAGTGATGAAAAAATACCTATAAAGTTTAAAAGAGGATACTTGGTTATGGTATAGGAGATTAGGCCATGTTAGCATGGATCTTCTCTCCAAAATCTCCAAAAAAATGTTTTGGCAAAGGTTTACCAAATTTAAAATTTGAGAAAGATACAATTTGTAATGCTTGTCAATTTGGAAAACAAGTGAAAAGCTCTTTTAAACCTAAACTACACTCTTCAACTACAAAACCGCTAGTTTAGGTGCTAAACATTATGCATTCATTATTGTCGATGACTTTTCTAGATTTATTTATATCCTATTTTTAAATTTCAAAGAAAAAGCTTTGAAAGTATTTAAACATTTTTGAAAGAAGGTTCAAAATAAAAAAAGGATACTCCATTACAACTATTAGAAGTGATCACGGTGGAGAATTTGATGATATTGCCATTGATATTTTTTGCAATAAAAATAGATATGAACACAATTTCTTGGCTCCTAGAACTTGTGAACAAAATGGTGTAGGGGAAAGGAAGAATCGCACATTGCAAGAAATGGCTAGGACTATACTTAATGAAAATAACTTGCCAAAATCTTTTGAACCGAATCTTTTAATATCGCTTACTAGATTGTTAATAGAGTTTTAGTTAGTCAAAATAAAACTAAAACTCCCTATGAGCTTTGGAAAAATAGAATTCCAAATATCGGATACTTCAAGGTGTTTGGTTGCAAATGCTTTATTTTGAACACAAAAGAGAACTTGGAAAATTTTGATTCAAAATCCGATATTGGAATCTTTCTAGGATATTCATCGATTAGCAAAGCTTATAGAGTCTTTACCAAAGGAACTCTAGTCCTTGAAGAATCGATACACATTAGTTTTGATGAAACTAATCCTCTTGATTGTGAGAAAGGTATTACTAATGATGTAGGATTGGAAACTCCTTTCGAACAAATGAATATTCAAGATCAAAACAAGGAAGATCCAATAGATCAATTTAAGGAAGAAGCAAACGTTCAACAAAGTGAAATAAAACCTTCCGAAGTTTCAAATGATCATACTCTACCAAAAGCATGGAGGTTTGTTCCTTCTCATCCAAAAGAACTAATTATCGGTGATCCATCCAAAAGTATAACTAATAGAGCTTCTACAAAAAATCATCTTAATAGTTTTGCTTTCATCTAACATATTGAACCAAACAACTTCAAAGAAGCTGAGTTTGAAGAATTTTGGATTCTAGCTATGCAAGAAGAACTAAATCAATTTGAAAGAAATTATGTTTGGGATTTAGTCACTAGACCAAATGATCAAACCGTTATCGGTAAAGTGGGTTTTTAGAAATAAATGAGATAAAAATCGAATAACTGTACGTACAATGCTAGATTAGTGGCCCAAAGTTACTATCAAGAAGAAGGTATGGATTTTTAGGAAACTTTTGCACTAGTTACTAGATTAGAATCCATCCGCATGCTTCTTCCATTTGCTTGCCATAAAGGATTCACTCTTTAACAAATGGATATCAAAAGTGCATTTCTAAATGGCTATATTCAAGATGAAGTTTATATGGAGCAACCCACTGTTTTAAAGATCACAAGTCGTCGGATCATGTTTTTAAACTTAGAAAAGTTCTTTACAGTTTAGAACAAGCTCCTAGAGCTTGGTATAAATGATTGAGGAAATTTCTAATTTCAAGCGATTTTTCAATATGGAAAGCGGATACTGCCCTCTTTAACAAAACCCAAAGGGATGACATGATAATCGTTCAAATTTATGTTGAAGATATTATTTTTAGTGCGACTAATATCTCTCTATGTGAAGAATTTTTTAAATGTATGAGCAATGAGTTCGAAATGAGTAGGATAGGAGACATAAATTCTTTCTTGGACTCCAAATTAGACAAACTAATGATGAGATATTCATTAGTCAACCATGCAGACACACATTGCGTGGCGCCTTGGGATAGGGTAGATCTTTTTTTGGCATGATTGTTGGATGGGTGATTCTACACTGGCTTCCATTTTCCCACACAGACAGTACACGTCTGTGAGGGTGCAGGACTTTTTTGAGAAGATTGGATGGGATTTTGGGTGATTACGACAGGTTCTTCCATCTGTTATGGTAGAGCAGATTGCGGCCATTCCACTATGTCTTGATGTCTCGGATCACATTTTCTGGAGGGCCACATTAGATGGTAGATTTACTACTAAATCAGTATGGCAGCTGATCTGCTCTAGTAGGCCAGTGCAGGATTCATTTCGCCTATTGTGGAGCCCTATCATACCTCCTACCATTTCATTCTTCTATTGGAGATTATGGCAGAACTTAAT
>CAIGRK010316864.1:0-11419 GCA_903798315.1 Fraxinus greggii | reverse complement strand
CCAGCCGACTCGGCCCGCTAAGGCTCAGGTAAAAGCTCGGGCCGAGCCTTATTTTTTTTGTTCGGGCTCGGCTCGGACCCAAAAAAAGCTCGAGCCGAGCCCGAGCTTTTTTTTCCCGGCTCGACTCGTTGACATAGCTGTTTGGTAGTAAGGGCGGACCATTCTAAGGACATAATCTACTACTTCCATGGGAAGGAAAAAATTGAATCAGACTTTCACTTCAAAGCCAGAAACATCGCAAAAGATTGGTTAGCTGAAAATTCTGATGTTATTACTTAGTGCTCCTTATTGGTTAGCTGAAAATTCTGAAGTTATTACTTAGTGCTCCTTTTTTAATTTTTTCCCTGAGGCGCCTGGACGATGATGGCAGTGATGTATTTTATGTTAATGATGATCCCTCAACTCCTCTCTAAAAATTATGTACAAGACTACTACTGTAACAATATTATCACTTATACATATTGACATAGTAATTGCAACTTAATTTTGTTAGCATATAGTTTAGACCTTGTGTACATATATACATAACGAGTTGATGAGTTGTTTCATATTCTGCTCGATTTTCATATTTTTTTTTCTCTGAAAGATAAATAATGTGCAATTATGCATCCATGAAAGTTCTAAATGATTTGTACTATAGTACAGTTACGGACAGAATGTAGAGAAACTGAAGTTCTGAGCAGAACATAAAATTTAGGATTACAGCCAAAGGTGTTGCATATCAATACTACCGAGAAGTTTACAAGAATGTGACAACATAAAAAGATAACTCAGAGAACAGAAACAATTATATCTTAACAGGTAAACAACATATTTAGCCACCCAATAATTTTTCTTTTTCATTCACTTTATCAAGAAGATAGATACCAATTTTCGATAGAATTTATACAAAACGAAAACTCTTGCAACTTATTATATAAAGGAAGAACAAGTACCAGGAAGTTGATATAAGCAGCAAATTTTGGACAGATAGAAGAGAAAATGGATACTCGACTTAAGAGGTGGCAGAAATCCTCAACGCTGGAGAAATAAAGAAAAAAATAATTTAAGATCAAAAGCTTGTCATAGCCAAATAGAAGTGAATGAAGATAAAAACCATCAGCTCACCATCATTGCGTCAAAGCTACAAAACTCTGCCTTCTAAGGATATCCAAAATTTTTAACGTTTCAGGACAAATTGTAGGCTGGTCTGAAGCATTACATCATATTAGATAGCTTACAAATCTTGACTGAGTTTTTCAGAGCAAAACAAAAAGAGGAAGCCATATCTCGGCGCCACAATGCGGTTTCAAACCTTGGAGAACGAAACCGGCCTCAGTCTCAAGTATCAAAAATTGCAACTGTAATATTAGGCTGATCTGGAGCCTGCTATAACAGAACAAGATTTCAAAGACAAGATATACCCAGCATTGAGAATGTGCTCGGAAGGAAGTCCAAAAGCACTTCTTGGATAGCAAAAGAAAAGTTGTTTTAGAGAAGCTCAAATTTTGAGCATTTCTAAAAAGCTTTAATTTCAGCTTTTATGGGAAGTTGAAATCTGCATTTGATGGAACATTTAATTGGAAAAAAAAAATCCTTATTAATTTAGTAAAATACCACATAAATTTAAAATTTCCTAAAAATCAATATGTTAAAAAAAAAATTCCAAATAAATTTTAACAAATTACACATATAGTTTTAACAAATAAATTACACATAAACATTAAAAAAATTATAGAAATTACACGTAATATTTGTACTTGTAACAAATAAATTGCACATGTTAAAAATAATATATAAATTATACATAAAGTTTAAACTCTTAACAAATGAATTTTAAATAACATACATAGATCGGGGAAAGATGAGAAAAACATAGTGTGTGTGTGTGTGTGTGTGTGTGTGTGTGTAGGGAGAGGGAGAGAGAGAGAGAGAGAGGGAGAGGGAGAGAGAGAGAGAGAGTTACCAGCTTACAACGAAAGCGAAACTTACTCCCAAGGTGTCCACACGTGACCATTGTTTCAGAACTTGTTCTATCAGATAATGTAGACTGAAGGAGACCCCAAAATGAATCAAAATTATAAGCTTGCCAGAATTACAGGGAAGAGAATAAATCACGCTTCAGGCCTTCGCCCATCATGAAAGAGAAACAGNGTGTGTGTGTGTGTGTGTGTGTGTGTGTGTAGGGAGAGGGAGAGAGAGAGAGAGAGGGAGAGGGAGAGAGAGAGAGAGAGTTACCAGCTTACAACGAAAGCGAAACTTACTCCCAAGGTGTCCACACGTGACCATTGTTTCAGAACTTGTTCTATCAGATAATGTAGACTGAAGGAGACCCCAAAATGAATCAAAATTATAAGCTTGCCAGAATTACAGGGAAGAGAATAAATCACGCGTCAGGCCTTCGCCCATCATGAAAGAGAAACAGCGTTACCATTCAACTGCCTCACCTTGAGGAAACTTTGAGCGGGTGCCTTGAATAATAGATATTTTTAGCCAGCGGCATCCCAATAATCAATAAAGTCATTTTTCTGGGCTTGCAAATACGATAAACTTCCTTGACCCCAGCCTTTCTGCACACGCTTCAGAGTTTTCACGGCTATTCCACTGCCGTCATCTCTGGTCAGACAGAATATCAACATAGTAACAAAACAAAAAGAAAAAGGGATAATGAGGAAAATTGATCGTGTAACAATTAAAAAAGGACTTATGTAGTAGTCTCAACAGTGCGTTTAACAATTATGGAACAGTTGAGCCTAATATAATTTAGGTTCTTTATGGTAAGCCAGCAATTGTTTAATGTTGAAGAACATACTAACATAGTTAATGCACTTCAAGAGGTGTACTGGAAGGAATTTTTCGGAGAAGACAAAAATTATATCCTTTTACACAGTGACGTTTAATGATAACACAGAAAAAATAAAGTGTCATCTCACGGCATGTATAAATTATAACGGATAAACTTTCTTTTAACATCAGATCAGAAAACCAGTCTGAATCCATTACAGTACGATACCTTTGCAGAATGGCTTGCCACTTGCTTCCACCATACTTATTTTGTTTCCCATTAATTAACTGCCCGTGATGCCGGTAAATCTTATTTTCCATCTCACTTTCTGAAGCCATCGACAGGATCCTCTCTGTTAGTTCATCAACCCCATGCTTATTTCCACTTTCACCTAAACAATCAATCACCGGTATCAATGATGCAGGATCAAACTTCAATCCTTTCTTCACCATTTTCTCGATGATTTCAAGAGCATATTCTATATTTTCTCCCCGACACAGTCTATTTATGAGATCTCCGTAATGAAAGCTTCGCAAATCAAAACATTTGTCTAATGCAGATTCAAACAATTGCTTAGCTTCCAATATCTCCTCTCCGGCAAGCAATTCGTTGAACATTAGACAATATAGTACTTCTTTGTGGCCATATAAACTAAGGGCGATGTCAAATGCCTCCTGTGCTGGTCTGAACTCACCAGTCCTGCAGAAGGTTTTTATTAACAATTTAAAGGAATATATGTTGGGTGTTATCTCATTTTGCAACATCTCATCTAAAAGAGAAGTAGCTTCTTCACTTCTTCCTCCTTCACATAGGCAGCGAAGAACATTGTTGTAAGTGTAAACATCAGGAGAAACACCTCTTTCTTTCATCTCATTCATCAAGCCAAACATTTCAAATATTTGATTCTTACTTCCAAAACCGAGGATCAATGAATTATAAGTTTGTATGCTCTTTTTGCAACCTTTTCTCTCCATGTCTCTAAGAACCTGAAATGCAGATGATATCTTCCCTCTCTTACACAAGTTATGTATAAAAATATCATAAATAATTGAATCAGGACACAAGTTTCTCCCCATCATCTCAACAAACTTCTTTTTAGCTTCATCAAGCCTTCCATCCTTGCATAACCCATTAATAACAGTTGAATAAGTGATCAAGTCAGGTAAGCATTTTTCCCCGTTGTTGTCCACTAGACCAATAAATAAATTTCCCAAGTTGCCAAGAGCAGCACTTCCATGAGTCCACATTTCACTCACAATTTCAACTGCTTTATCAACCTTCCCATTTCTACACAGACCATCAATCACAATATTACAGCTCACAGGATCCAATCCATGCCCTGTTTCATTCATCTTTTGCAGTAACATCTCTGCTTCGGCTATTTTACCTTCTCTCCACATACTGTGCAGCAGTATATTGCAAGTGTAAGTGTTTGGAAAATGACCGGCCCTTTTCATATCATGTAGAACTCTATTGGCATCAATTATCTTTCCTTTTCTGCAATACCCACGAAGCAGAATGCTATAAGTGACTGTATCTGGGGAAATTGCGCTCGTGATCATCAAACCTATAACTGCTCTGGCATCAGCAAGCATATCATTCTTGCATAGCCCATCAATCAAAATATTGAATGAGTATAAGTTCGGTTCCACACCACGGTCCATCATATCTTTAAGGACTGACTGAGCCTCCAATAGCTTCCCATTCTTCACCAAACCCAACAGCCATATGTTATAGCTCTCCACATTCGGAAAAAGACCATCTCTTTCCATAGACTCAAATAAAGTCTTTGCTTCCTCCAACATCCCCTGCCTGCAAAAACCCTCCAACATCAATTTATATGTCACTTCATTGGGTTTCGGCAATCCTAACTCATCAATTTGCATATCCCTAAAAATTCTCGAGGCTTCTAGAATCTTTCCAGTGTCACAAAGAGCAGAAATCCTAATGTTAAATGTGACAACATCAGGAGTAAGGCCATCCTCCTTCATTCTCTCCACTAATCTCTCAGCTTCATCATTCTCACCCTCCTTGCAGAAACTCGCAATCAATGTGTTATACACCACCATATTAGAAGAAACACCCATTTTCTTCATCAAATGCAAAAGCTCCAATCCCTTATAAAAAAGTCGACGTCTGCAATACCCACGAATCAAAATCCCAAAACTGAACTCATTAGGTTCACAACCTTTATCGCGCATTTTATCAAACAGTTTCTGGGCATCAGCCAACCTACCCGAATCACACAACCCACTAATTAAAAGATTGAAACTGTAAGTTTCTAGCTTCACCGAAGAAAAAATCATGTCTTTATATAACGAGGACACAATATCTGAATAATTTTGTTTAAGAGAACTTTCAATAAGAAGATTGTACAGGGATAAGGAAGGGGGGTTATTCCGGTAATGGGTTCGAATAGATTGAAAATTAGACAAGGCCTTGTCAATATAACCTGACTTTGCCAACATTTTGACAATGCAATATAAAGAATTATGTGGGTTTTTTAGCGGTTGTGAGAGGAGGAGATGATTGTGCAGAGTGTCAATTTCTGTAAACATGTGGGCGCGAATAAGAATGCGTGTTATGAGAGGGAGAGGATATTGGAATGAGTGGAGATCATCATAATCATCATCATTTACCAATACATTATTATAGTTGTTATAGAGAGTACGCTTGAAGAGTTGCCATGCGAGTGTGGGGTTATTTGAGTTCTTGACCAGAGCTTTTGCCAGTGTTTTTGCTTGGTCCATTGTGAATGGATTTTGATTTGAAAGCTTGTTATGGGATGCGGGGGAAAGGTGGTGAATTATGATCAAAGATCTGAGAGAGTGGTAATTATGGGGTTCAGGTAAGTATCGACCATTTTCTCAGTGGCTGCAGCGGCAGCGGTCTTCGGGTCTGCAAATAGAATTGTATGAATTGGTTTATTCCTCTGTGGTGATGGTTAGGGGTTGCAGTGGTGATGGGATGGCGGCAGGTGGGTGCTGCAAGGGTGGTGGAGTGAAGGACTACGAAGGGGAAGACAAATGTATGCTTCTTGTAAAATTATAACATAATATTAATGATTATTTAACATATTTATTCAACCGATCATATTATATTCAAAATACATTTTTCACTCTTATTTCCAATCACGCTTTCTTTAATAAAATAATTGTTATGCATCGCCACCGAGGCTCAAGTCAAAAAGCCACGTAGCAATCCATGAAAAAAGAAAACTCAACAAAGAGTCAATTGATCAAATGTAAAATGATCAAATGAACGGCTGAAGCTATTGAGTTGAAACACTGCATAAATGGTCGAAGCAGTACGCCGAAGCTTTTGTTATGTCAAGGCCATCCGCATCAAAGACCACCAAAACGAAGCCCTCAAATCCCTTAGTTCATCCGAGATCCCTGAAACTGAAGCTGTCTCTTGCAAGATTTGTATACAATCTTTAAGAATGATTGATATGATGTCCGCAATAAAGAATGTCAGGTGTGTCAGCCTATTGCATAGGGTGGCGACCCGTTGACAATGCATTTAATGTATGATAAACTTAGTGATGTGAGGTTTCGGTTAAGAGGATGAGGCCACGTGGTTCTGATCTAACGTTCACCACGTCGGCTAGAAGTGTATAAATATGCGGTCTTTGTACATGAAAAAATGAGGGTTATTTGAACATAAAAAGATATAATATACAAAAGCATTCTCAATATACACTCTTGCTTGATCTATTAGTGCTAGTTTGGATATTAGGTTATGTATATCTTGGTTGGTGATTGTTTGTTAGCGAAGTCAGTTAGTCATTACCGCCGGTGCTCGAATATTTTTGTCTGTAGCGTGAAGCATCTCCCGCGTTCACGCGCTACCTTTCTCCCACCAATTCACCCGTCGAAACGCGCCAAAATTTGCTTTAAGTTGATGTGAGTGGGCCCGACATCTGTTATCCACGTTGGCGTTACGTTTTTCGGGGTCATAATGGCGCCGTCTGTGGGAAGACACGCATTTCAACCACAAAAATCATGTGGAAAAAAATCCAATCTGAAACAATCCTTACTGAGGAACTATTTTCAAGCACCTGAAAAAGTAAAGGTTCTTGAAGAAATAACTGTTGGAAAATCCAAAGTAAAACCATTCTGCCGAGAGTTAATATAGAAATATCATTTGCCCAGAAAAAGTTTGTTGCCATGAGTTCAAACAATGAAGGGTCTACGCCTCGAAAAGCTAGGAAACACCCTGAAGAAGGAGAACCCTTGCATGCTGTACCGGTTACTAGCCATAGACCTTATCAGCATCATAGACGAGGTGGGTCAAGGATAGCTGCTAGACTCACTCGGGAATTAGCCACAATGGCTACAAACATCAGAGATAACTCAGTAGAACATAGTCATGCATGAATTGCTGAGGAGCATGCAAGGCCAATGAGGATACCCAGTCCTCCATACGCAGCTCTCGGAAATGTGTTCCAAGACCCCTCACATGGAAACTAGTATCATGGGGAAGAGGTCCAAAGCCAAATAGCTGATTATCCATATTATTCCAGGGAAGAAGCTCTACAGGAAAGGAAAGTTGAGGTCGATACATCCACCAATTATGCCACTAACCGACCCACAGAAGTTCTATACAATTTTCCTCCAAACTTCAACCCGAAGGACATGCCTTAGAGGTTTGTAAGTATATTTAACAAATTAAGCCAAGGGCTACCTAGAAATAGGTGGGATCAACCTTTCCATATGCCTAGATATAGGAAGGCTCAGCCTCCTCTTACACCTGAAAATAGGCAGCGAGAACCTCCCCAATTTGGAAGGCGTGAGCTGGGTTATGATGAAGTACCTTGGAATCTCCTCCTTGAAATAGGCGTGAGAGGAGGGTGGAGTAGGCTAGGAACCAAGCAGGACTTTCCCAACCACCTCCAGAGACCCAGGCCTGGAAAAATGAGGACTCAGATGGACAACAAAGGTCTTGCAAACTCGATGATGACGACGACAACTTGCCTTTTTCACAAGGGATTAGGAACACCACTATATTGAACCTTGATGATGACGATGACAACTTGCCTTTTTCTCAAGGGATTAGGACAACCCCTATATTGTACCATTTTATGCTTCCCAATATTCCCAAGTATGTCGGGAGAGGTGACACTGCGAATTAATTGAATAGCTTCAAAACTCACATGAGTTTAAGAGGAGCCACCTCAGTTACGAAATGTAGAGTCTTCCACTTAACCCTATGCAAAGCGACTGAAATATGGTACACCAGACTGCCAGAAGGGAACATCTAGAGCTAACAGGATTTCAAAAAGAACTACCTCAAGTCCTATGGGCAATTTGAACTACAAGTCGAACAGCTACAGGAGAAACTCTTTTCTCTATTGAAGTAGGTCTCCTATCTCCTCGTCGTATTCATTTTAACGAAATATCTAATGACGAGTTGAGAAAATGTGAACTGGACCTCCTTGAAGAAATGAGGGATGACTCTTAGGTAAAGTTGGCTATATACTAATGAAAATGCCTTGGTCAATTCTAAAGTTAAGAAGAAGTCATTTCGCTTGGATGAATTGGTTCTTCGGAGGTTATTCTTGTCTTCTAAAGAACACGGTACATGAACCCTTGGTCCTAATTGGGAAGTCCCCTACCGCATCAAAGAGGAGGTTCGACCTTGGACCTACAGAATTGAAAATACGGATGGAAAGGCACAGCCTCATCCTTGGAATGCGGAGCATTTGCGGAAATATTATCATTAAAAATGTAAATATACAATTTGTACAGTTCTTGATTAAATGAAGTCGATTCTTATTAAAGTGTTTGCAAAAAGAAAATGCCTCTTATTGACAAAAGTCAAAGGAGAAGTATCTGCATGGATAAACCGTCACTATGCAGAGATGCGAGCGGGATCTCAAAATGGACCACCTCCTCACTCGCGAAGTGGAGAACACATATCCTTAACAACAAAAGTTGTCAAGGAAGCCTCAACATAGGCAAACCACTCAACCCCATGCTCAGGAAAATTATTGATTTTAATTAGAAAAAAATGTTCTTAATTTTATTAAGTCACGTTGGCGAAAAATATAATAAAATATTCCTCATATTGACAAAATTCAAAAAAGATGCCTCTGCATAGATGAACCGTCCCTATGTAGAGAAGCGTTGGCCCTTCAGCGGAGAGTTAGATCCCAAAAGGTACCACCTCCTCACTGGCGAAGTAGATAGCACATGTCCTTAACAACAAAATTTGTTAAGGAAGTCTTAACATGGGCGAACTACTCAATCTCATGCTCAGGATAATTATACGTCATACTAAATTAAATCGCTTCCTAATTTTCATTAAGTCAATTTTTTGAAAAATAAAAGGTGCATCTACATAGATGAGTCATCCCTATTCAGAGAAGCGTGAACAATTCGACGAAGAGCTAGATCCTAAGATGGACCACCTCTTTGCTCGCGAAGTGTGGCACATGCTTTAACAACAAAAGTTGTTAAGGAAGCCTCAGCATGGTTGAACCGCTCAGCACCATGCTTTGGAAAAAGATGAAAGAGAAAACGAATTGCCTATAGAGTGTCTTAAAGAAAAAAGTTTGAAGTACTATAGAGCGTTAGTTCATGAAGGTTATGCATAAGTTTAGATATTTCAAAAAGGTAATGACCTTCTAACACTTGTGCAAAATTATTAGTTCGAAAGTACAATTGAAGCAGAATTAGTTTAATCTACATTGAAGATATCATATTGCACGAAGTACAAAAAGAAAATAACTCAAACATATGAGCAAAAAGTATATTTTATTAATTCAATGAATATTTACAATTATTGGCTGATGCCATTATAAGAAGGAAAAAGAAGAAGCCTATCAGCTATACAGGTGGAGGGAGAGCTACAAAGGGTGCAATTGCATAAGGACCCACGACCTTGGAAGTTTCCTCAGCAGCATCGTCTTCAATCTCGATTGCGTAGCTATCTTTTTGCAGAGTTTGAGACTTTTGTTCTCCATCTTCCAAAAACTTTGGCATCAACTCAGAATTATTGAAGGTTTAGGAGTTGACTTCAATCCATTCCACCATCTCGGTATAGACGTACCTATGCTATACTTTGTAAAACTTTAGTACACCTCTGTCAAGTGAAAGTTGGAAATATAGTGCATCACAACATCATCACCAGTCGATTAAGCCTCCTGCCTCGCCGTCTAAACGTCCTCTATCAAGCTAGAGATCTTTTCGTTCAGCCCCCACCTGCTGCTTCAAAGAAGCATTCTCTTTATTGGCCTTCTTCAGACCCTCAGCCGCTAGCTTCTGATGGGCGTCAGAAGTCTCCACTCGCTTCATCAAAGAGGTCACCTTACTTTGAGATAAGTGAACCTCCTTTTTCAAGTTCACAATTTCTTCTAAGGCAGAAGCGAGCTTCATGAACTCTTTAGTCTGTTGTTTCTTCAGCGTCTTAGCTTCAGCCTTCGCTTTGCTGGTAGCCCCCTCCAACTGAGAGGCTTTATTTAGAACACTTTATTTTTACATTGAAGGTTTTTAAAGAGGACTTCAGCCACTATGGCAACGACAAAGGCCTTCCCCACATGGCTCACCATGCAGAAGAACATGTCCACCGCATCACTGGTCTCGATAATAATTGGCCACCTCTCCATCCAGTACTTCTGAAAATTGATAGTTACAGTCTGAATTTTAGAAAGAAAGAGTTTTCGGAGCTAGCTTGTTATTTCTCTTCTTCAGGGAGAGTTTGGTTCTGGGAGGAGCATTAGAAGAGGCGGAGTCACTTGGAATCCTCCCCCTTTTTGAAGGATCCTGCTGTAGGAGCTTCACGACAGTTGACCTCTTCTGCCCTCTGTGGCTGCAGCGATGTAGACCACCATTAATTTTTCCCCGACGGAGACTTTGGATTGTGGGGGTAGAGTGTTCATCGACCTACCCTCTCCGGTGGTGGAGTGAAAAGACTGTAAAATATCATGTTTGTCCCCTCTTATTTGTTGTTCCCGTGTGATTATTTGATGCCAAAATGCACTCATTATCTTTATATTTTGATTAAGGTGGCAATTTGATGGATATGATGAAATTTGGAAGAAAATAAAAGTTCAAGGACCAAATTATAAATATCCAAAAGATGATTCAAAAGGAAAATGAAGATATGAAGATTTGAGAGTGTTAAGCATCAATGGATGAGGAAAGAAGTCAAATGGATGAAATATAGTCAAAGTATTATCACATATCAACTCCTAGCTGAAAAAGTTCTGCTTCGAATTTTCAGTCTCAGTTTGAGACCCATTTTAGACATGGAAACATTCGAATTGGAAAAATTATATGCCTGGAAGATTTGTAGCCCTTTGAGTCAACTTTTCAATGCATCTTTAATAGTCTCAATCGGATATCGAAAGAGAAAGAGATGACCAAAATACTGAAAGTTGTCCTGTGGAAGTTATCTAAAGCTATGCGGTTGCATAGCTTAAATTCAATGCGGTTGCATACTCTACTTCAGGGAATTCCAAGGCGAAGTTAAAATGTTCTAAGTGGTCGCATCCATATCTTCTATATGGTCGCATAGAGAATATCCTAGACGAAAATTCTGATTTTCGAATTTAAGTCAACCACTTATGGAAACAACTATAAATATGTGTTTTGAAACCCTAAACATGAAAAAAATAGAGAGAACTCGTCCATACTACTTTCTCTCATCTTT
>CAIGRK010316797.1:0-12305 GCA_903798315.1 Fraxinus greggii | reverse complement strand
GAAGGGAGAAAAGAATTTACGAAAAAAGGGAGTCCTAGAAAATGGATTAATTGTTGATTCGAAGAGGGGAGTCAAACTAGATATATGTATTTGAATGGCTCTAAGCCATTAAGTCAATTAATTCGATCAAATTATAATCTAATTAACAAAAATTGGAATTTTCTTGAACTTCTAACAGAGAAATATCAAAATAAGCAAAACCTGATCAAGATACGTTCATGAAATCTAAAATTTACAACTACCAATTTCCAGGATTCAAAATGTGGAACTAAATACCATCAATCTCGGTTCGACTGGAGTCATCGGAATTTTCCATTATTAAAGCTTCTGAGCTACACAACGTGGGAAAAATGCCTGCCAAATAAAAGCAAAACCAAGAATTAAAGAACCCATAAAAAAATTCTTTGAATAAAATGTTCTAATAAACACGAACCCTCGAATCAAAAATATATTTTCTTACACTTAGAGTGAGTTTGAGAGTTAATATGGGTAAGATCTTGCTGTTGCAGGAAAGCAACGTCAGTTATAAGACGTGGGTCATTCCATTCAAAATCTTCCATTGATAAAGAAACAGTTTTTTTTTTTCCTTTTAATTTTCTTTTTGAAGATGTGAAATGAAAGAAAAAGAGTGGTAGTAATAAGTAATCAAAGGTGAAAAGGGAATTCAACGCTTTGTTGAATCATTAATGTTATAGAGAGAGTATCAAAAGGAGAAATCCGTTAAATTCGTTTGGTTGAAGAAGACACCGTTTTTGAAATTTGAATTATCCGAACCGGGCAAAATTTTCTCTTGAGGGCAGCCTGCATGAACGAGAAACAAAATTTATGGCCGGTTTGATTTTGATATTTTAGGATTTTGTTGTGTGTACATGTACACAAGAATGACCATAATGGATAAATTGCACCCCTATTGGGTGACCTCAATTTAGAGTTTTAATGAAAATTTGACTCGTGACCTTTTTTGACCACAGAAAAAATGCGCCAACAAATATCGAACTCACTTTTGACTTGACAAGTTAATTCTGACACATGTTGATAGATTACTAGTCGAAAATATTGAGTTTGAACATGGGAGAAGCTTTTGATATGAAACAAATATATTCGAGATCCGGTAAATAAAAGAACAACAAAATACGATAATGAACGATTAACAAAGAAACAAAATAAACATCGAAATTGCACAATGTTCTTTTTCAAAATTCCTACATCAAAGAAAGAGTATGTTTGTGTTATCGATCTCCCATCTTTTCCAAACCTGTTATGACACTAAGAGTGTTTATTTATAGTATTATATGTACAATAATAACCATTGGATGATGAGACACGTGGCATCATCTCCTCCACCGAAACATTACCTCATATGCATCATTTTTGGATGTTTTAGTTTGTTGCGCATTAAATGCTTCTGAAAAAAGCAGCCAACTCATGCCCTGTGTTGATATGATTAACCTTTTCCACTCATTGCAGTTGTCCAATCAATCATTTCAAGAGGATCTTATGCACTTTTAAGATCTTCAATTGTAGGTCATCATTTGTCATAGTTGAGCTTCTGATTCTGCTTTATTGAGCCTTGGTTTGAGGTATAGGCTTCGAAGCTTAAATTAAACAAGTAGTGCTTCAGCATCTTTATCAAATTGTTTGGTGCTTCCGCTTTCTCTTGAGCCTCGGCATTGAGGTGCTTCGGTAATGTTGGGCCTTGGAGATACATTGGGCTTTAGGCAATGGCGCCTCGGAATTTCTAGGCTTCGGCCGATGCGCTTTGGCCATTTCTTTACTTTTGGGCCATTGGACTTTGGCCAATTGGGCTTGTACCAATTTGGGCGCAACAACCTTTATTATTCGTGCGCGACCTCATGTAAATTATATGTAACATTATTAGTTTTATTAGTTTTTATTTGTTGAATGTTGCATTTGGTTAAACTCGTTTGATGTCATTTCATATGTAACTTTGATATGCTAAGATTTTATAGTGTTTATTTACATACTTGACTTTTGAGTAATAGTGACCTTAATTATTTGTGTAAGACGTCTATTATGCAATCGTGTGGGTGGATATAAGGATTTTCATTGAGATTTTTGTGTTTTTCATTGTATTAATTGATACAGTTAAACTGAGTTATTAAATTTTGATTTTGAATGCAAATGTGAATTCTTGAGTAATAGTGACTTACTTATTCGCGCGTGACCTCAATTCTGAAGTCGTGAAGGGAAAAATAGGACTTTCTATTGAGATTTGTGTGTTTAGATAGTTTTAATTGAGTTATTTTAAGAGTCTATTGGTGAGAGAAAATAATTTGTGAGATTCATGACACAAAATACTCTCAATTAATTTCCTATTTTTCTGGATTTTTAAAATAAAAATAAGTAAAACCCTGAATAATCAAACAATAATACAATTGCAGTATTTTCAGCACAAGAATCTTGTAGATTCATTTTTTTTTGGGGGAAAAATCTTGCTGTAAATACATTTCTTCTTTTCTTGAACTGAATACAATTGATCCTATAGAGGCACAATGGAAGTTGAGCTATTACATGTTGGATGGATTGATCACCATTGAATTTTGTGAAATAGATGAACGTTTTAACCTGTTGCTCTTTACAAAAAGGAGCTCAATTCTAACATATACGAGTATTTACAGTCAAACAGCATACAGTCGAGGGAGAGAATGTCTGCATCTTTAATCGGAAGCATAAAACTAGGATGAGGACGAGGCCACGATGAGTTAACTCTGTGCCAAATTCCTGGCCATTCTTCGAGAAAATCCAACTGGGTTCAAATTTGTGATAAGATATCTTCATCTACAGCTCTATACCCGCTCCTTCAAGTGCAGCTGTCATTGAGGCCGATGCCTCTTCAAGTGTTCGTCTCTTTTGAACGGAGTTGAAGGCCTCGATGCTATCTCCCTCCTCCCAGTCATCGAATTCCTCCACCCCAATGCCACACTCGAGTCCAGCATTCACCTGTCAAATGGAAAAGGACCAAAAAAAAAAACACACACATTTCCACTTCAGCCCCACTAGAGTTGCTTACATATTATTCTCAACAAAGAAATATTAAGACAACGCGGATAATTTTTCAAAGAACAGCTAAACCAATTGCTAACTATTTTTCGTAATGAATTACCACAAAAATAGATGTCATTTCAAATAGTAAAGAAAGCTAGTTGAAGAAGAAAGAAGCGACAAATAGACTTCTAAATGTACCTCTTTCACGAGTTCCTTGACCCGTCTCAAAGAACTAAGGACACCAACATGAACTTCTTTGCCTTTTCTCAAAACACGAATTCCAGAGTCTTTCACTATCTTTCCATCTGTTACCATGCATCCAGCAACACGGCCGCTGCCGCTGCTGAATACGGCCCTTACTTCTGCTGAACCAATTGGCACTTGTTCCTATAAAAATACAAAATTAGAAGTGCTGCTATTTTACCAGTAACAATGATATCATTAAGTACATCAGCCCCCATTAGCCAAGATTTAGTCTGCAACCCAAGAGATCTGGAAACTGAATTCCAAAAGCATCTTACTAATGCGACCTTCTAAAAGACAATGAGAAAGGGGTGACCAAGTCTCCCCTAGGAGGAGGATAAGATCTCTCTTTCTTTTCCAAACTTTTTTCTTTTCCTTTTCTTACACAAATTCAAGGAAATTTCAAAACGTGGAAAACGTAATAATTGCATCATGCTTGTGTATTAACTGGACAACTGAGAACTTTGTGAAACCATCTCAGCATCTTATTCAAGCTCGGGGACTTCTCATTTGTGGGGAATCAAACTGTCACGCAATGAGATTTCAAAAGACGATCTGATGGAGAATTAGAAGGGATATTATGTTTATTTAGTTTTCAATTTTAATGCATACTTTAGGAAACGTTATTAGTGTTTGATTATTACCTTTTATAGCATCTTCTTACTTAGAATAGGGTCTTTTGAAACCCTATATAAAGGGGTCCTATGCGATGTAATTCCAGTACCTTGAAATGAAATGAATTGATTTCTCCCCCAATTTCTATCTTCCCCCTCTCCCTCTCCCTCTCCCTCTCCTTCTCCCTTTCCCCCCTCCTTTCTCCTCCTCTCCCCTTCCCCTTCTTGTATAATTCGTCCATAGCATCCGATATCACGATCCTTTCTCCACTGCTTCCTAACGAATGATTGGTTGGTGATTGGTTGGTTAAGTTTCTTGCGTGCCTCAAATCAGACCAACCACATAAAGTTTCCTTCGTCGCTAGTAAAACAGGCCAAACACATGTTCATCCAATCGTGAAGTATCTTTCCTACTAAAGATACTCATGTAATTAGAAAAGGCAAAACCCAAAATAGGATATAAGAATATGGTTACCTCAACAGACTCCAGAAGTCCCTCCATCGCGTTTCGCACATCATCAATTAGTTCATATATAACTCTGTATAGCCGGATCTCAACGCCTTTGTTATCTGCATAGCTCTTGATGGAACCAGGTGCTTTGACATTAAAACCAAAAATTATAGCTTTACTTGCGACAGCAAGATCAACGTCACTGGTGCTCACATCCCCAGTTGCTTGTAACAGGAACTTCAGAGTCACATTAGTTTGTGGGAGCACCTGAAGGGCTTGTCTGATAGCCTCAACGGATCCCTGGTCAAAATTTTAAGATTTTAACTTGACTGGATAGACTAACATCGCACATTACACTGAGATGCTTTGAAACATTAACAAGGCCTTGAATTATTTTATTTTTCTTTAGTAACGTCTGCTAACAACATGAACTACACCTGAAAGGTGGGCCTCCCCCAGTAGGAAAACTTCAGCACTAGTCAATAGTAGCATCTCAATACGTTACAGTTATATTTTTAACACTACTAGTTTAGCAGGATGAACTGATCTTTTCATCCATGATCCATCTATTAGTTAGATTTTTTTTTCCCTCTAGCAAGATAGAATATAATTGAGCTCATGGTAAACCTTGAGAAAAGGTCTTACCTAAAATGACAGCGAATAAGGTAATTACAAAATATTTGAGTATTTGTGGTGCAAACTGTTCATATGACCTTCATAAAGCAGAGTGGAAGAGGAGGATCCATGTAGCCAACCAATATAAATATGGGTTAAGGTTGAGTTGAGTTGAGTTGATTTCAGACTGCAGGGTTTCATTGCAATTCCACAAACATTTGAGCAAGTGACAATTTAGAAATACAAAAGATATACAACTGCTCTTTGCAGTAACAAGTATGATCTATGATAAGATACAAGGATATTCAAGATGCATATTTCCCGGTATAGTTGTATAAAAAATTATTATCATACAGTATTATCAATTGACAGATTTCCAAAATTTTAGTTTGTATATCCAGCTCTCAATCAACTCTAAGCCATCACTACGTCCTCATAGTACAGCTAATTTTGCAGCATATATAACAAAAAATTGGGTTACGGAGCATAATTGATATGCATACCTGAAGATCAACCTTCAGAATAATATTGAGTTGGTGCAAGTCCAATCCAGTAAGCTTTCCTGCTGAAACAGCAGAAGCCAAAGAGGAAAGTGTCACCTTTCCATCCCCAGCTTTTGCTGTTATACGCTCATTTCTCATATACTCTGCCCGTGACTCTGCTTTTTCACGAGCAACATCAAGGGAGCCAACAACATCAAATTCATCACCAGCTAAGGGAACATTGTTCAATCCAATGACCTGAGTGTGCAGCATAAATATTAAATTCAACTTATGACACAGAATGAATTTCTAGAAGGTTATGGTTTGTTTTGGTTGCAAAAAGGTGATATAAATTTGGGCAGTAAGAAGCGAGGCCCTTTTGAAGACTTCTACCCATGTTTTTTACTAGGAAAGTAGAAGAAAATAAAGGGCATAAATATTCCCTTTTTTTTCGGATTCACATGAGAGGACAAAGCAAAATGAAATGGAAATAATTACTTTCCATTTTCCCCATGAACGTCTTACTTGAAAAAAAAAAATATAAGAACACTTGTCCAAATATAAGAAGGCTATTTCCTTCCAGAATTCCTTTTGGGCCACGGGTTTATATCTCTTTTACTTTCTCCCAACTTTCTTCATGACCAAATAAAAGTAATTTATTCTCTTCTTTACTCCTTTTTTCTTCTTTTTCCTCTAAACCGAACACGGGTAGTTATTTTCAACTCATATCTGATAAGAAGGTTGGATATGTGATAGTATTGGATATGTGATAGTGGGTCACTTGAGAGTCAAAGAAACTGAATATCGAGTTAATAAAATAAGCAAGAGACTAGGAAATTTTAGCAAGAGAAGGCCATCACCTTCAAGTTATGACAGGGAACATAATAAGTAGAAAATGACCAAAATTTAAGATACCACATACTTGAACATAAAGATTCTTAAAGATAAAGCAGAGTAGCATTTAGTTGTTGCTTAAGTTGTACTTCAGGGATGAATCTTAAAAATCCAGACAATGAAACAAGAAAAAAATCCAATATATTTATTGACAACTGAGTTAATAGTGCATGCAGTCATAGACGACCCAAAATAATAGCTTCCCCAACTGGAATAGCCACAGTGAACCAACCAGCTGGAAAACCCGGTACTTGATAGAATGCTGGAGAAGTTAATGGCATCAAACAAGGCATCTTTCCAATTGCAACAGTCATTTTGGAGATCAGGAGGAAAATCAAATTTGAAATTGAAATAATAAAACCGTACATATTGAGAAGAGCATAGCATATCTTGAGTGAAATTAGATACAATATTATGACACCATGTAAATATGCATTAATAAACAAGAATTAGAATATAAAAAAGCATAACTAGCAACATACCTGTACAGGCATAGAGGGTCCTGCTTCATCAATACGCTTCCCTTTATCATCAAACAGAGCCCTCACCTGATCGTTGATAAAATAAAGAAGTCCTTGAATATAGGATAAATAGGATAACAAATTTAATCAATGCAAGTACCTAATCTTGCACCCAGTATCAACCACATTTTAGTAAACGTAACAGTGAACTTTTATATCATAGAAAGGTTCAACACATTCAAGTCTTCACCAACCTTTCCAAATGCTTCACCGCAAACTACCACATCTCCTCTTTTCAATGTGCCATTCTGCACAATAAATGTGGCCACAGGTCCCTTAGATTTATCAAGACCAGCTTCAATCACTGTTCCCTTAGCATTCCTATGTGGATTAGCCTTCAGGTCTTGTAACTTGGAAGGAAAATCACAAAACCCAAATTTAGAATTATACACAAGAAGAAGACATACAGGCAAGTTTAGCAAAAAATATAAAAAAATCTAACGTCTGCTACAACGTTCAAACTTTTTGATTCTTAATATTTAGGGGATGTACCCAGGAGAGTAAGATCGTGAAAATGTGCTACTCAAGTACAAGGAAAATCCAACACATGCATATTAATGCTAACAATAGAACATTAAATGCCCAAAGCAGTAAAATGGATGGAAGTCTCTAAATAACCAGAACTGTTGAGAGATTAGAAATCAAAATCAATTTTTCATTGAAAGAAGAGTGTAAAGCTACCTCAGCCACAAGCATAATGGTTTCCAGCAAATCATCCACATTCTCCCCTTTAAGAGCACTAATCTGTTATAGAATATTAAGCAATAATTTTAAATCAACAGGACACAATATTGGAATGCAAATAAAACTTCAAGGTGCCGTTTTGTCACCTTAACCATGGGGATGTCACCACCCCATTCTTCTGGCATCAAACCAATTGAGGAAAGATCTTGCATGACTCGATCAGGATTAGCTCCATCCTTATCGATCTAAAATCATTGAATAAAATAAAGAAACACTACAATTCCGAAAGCCAGCAGGAAACACGTTAAACAAGCAATAACCAACAGCATACCAAAGATACCTTATTAATGGCAACAATAATGGGCACTCCAGCTGATTTGGCATGAGCAATCGCCTCATTTGTTTGTGGTTGGATGCCATCATCAGCTGCTACAACAATGACAGCAATGTCCGTTACTCTTGCACCGCGTGCTCTCATTGCTCCAAAAGCCTATGGAAAATGGATAGAAGGATTAGTATATAATACTAAAAGGAGCTACCAAGTTATTCCTGGAGTCGATCTCATGACACTGTTAAAATGCATGTGTAATGGAGAGAACAAATGAGTTGAAATACGAGAATAAACCTTAAGATAGAAACACAAGCAAAATAATAAGATAACCTCATGTCCAGGAGTGTCAAGGAAAACACATGTTTGTGGCTTGCCATCAATTGGTACTTGAACCTTATACGCCCCAATTCCTTGTGTAATCCCACCAGCTTCAGATGCTGCCACCTAAACATATTAACAATTATAATGCATGTTGCTAGTATGTTGTAGGACATCACATATTAAATATGGAAAAATAAAAGCGTGAAGTGATGTCATGGTACCAGCATACCTTGCTCTTTCGTATGTAATCCAAAAGTGTTGTCTGCATATGGAGAAAAACGCATTAACTGGAGCTTATAAAGCATCTATTAAAACTTTGAAGAAATTGAGTAAACTGACCTTTCCATGATCAACGTGACCCATTATAGTTAGAACAGGAGGCCTATATTCTAATTTATCCATATCGTCTTCATCAAAAATTTCTTTCTTTTTTGCCGTTTCTTCCACTCTGACAGTGGCAGCATCAATGATTTCCACCTCATACTCTCTGCATATCATTTTCACCATGTCTTTGCTAAGCTTTCGCACGCCATCAGGCTTAATTCCTTTAGAGTATAAATGCCCAAGAATTTCACCTTCACTGATGGCCAAGTTGTAGGCCAACTCCTCAGTTAACATGCCATCTTCATCAACCTCCATAATTTCTACTTTCACAGGTGCAGCATCTTTAGCTGCCTGAAGTCTAGCAGCCTTTCGGCTTGCCTTGGTCCATTTTCTCCCCTTCCTTGCAGTAGCTGCCCCCGGAATAGAAACATTAAGTTCAGATGCATCTTCGTCAGGGATTTCATCATCAACTATTCGTCTGCGCAGTCCTCCGGATGGACCGCCCTTTTTTCTAAACTCATCCTTGAACTTTCCAGGTGGAGGACTCTTACCAGGTTTCGGAGGGGCTAAAACGGCTTGAGCAATCAGAGGATCAACCACAGGTTTCTTAGAGGCAAACTTGTCAATCAAAATTGGCTTGCGCTCTTTTGTTGCTGCAGTTGAATTGGATTCATCAGCAACAGAGGACTTTGCAGCTGCATTTACATCCTTCAAGATGACAGGCTTTTTGATAGAAACCGGTGGAGCTACAGAGGGTTTTGCTTGTAAATGTGGTTGAATTTTCTGTGGTGGCTGAGGCGGTCTTGGTGGTTTAAGAGCTTGAGATGCATCCTTCCCTCTACCATCTATTCTAAGATCCTGTTTCAGGGGTTCCTTAACAACTTTCGGTGCAGTGGCCACAGGATTCCCCTTCCGCCAGACACTTTTTGAAGTCTTAGACTTGCTATTTGAATCGGCCACTGAATTAACTGGTTTACCATTCTTTAGGCCTGCATTGTGATTCGCTGATGGTTTATTTACAGAAACGTTCGGCTTACTTTTCTCTAGCTTCTCTGCCATCTCCAACACCTCTCCCAGTGACTCAATTACCTTACTCCTCTCCTCCTCACTGTCGCTTGTCTTTTCATTATCCGAATCCTCTTTAAGTTGCATTCCATCCCAAGGCATATTAAGAACGGGTTCAACCTTCGACACTGGTTTCAAAACCGGCTTGGGTGCCGCCTTGAGAAATGTATCCGTGTCATTATCTTTACTACCTCTACATGTAGAATCAAGAGATGTCGAAGTCCCTTGTTCCGTGATGTAATTAGTTGTTACAGAATATTTACACATACCCACATACCTCCATCTCTTGCCACCCAAAAACTTCCTAAAATTACTCCCATTTCCACGAAAAGCGATCCGTCTAACTAAACAAACAGACCCTTCAAAATGACCAGAAGAAATCATACTCACGCTTCCCAAATTTACAGGGAAAGCTAAAGAGGCCATACTTAACACTTATGTATCATTCACCGTTAACACGAATTCCCCAAAAAATAACAGATTGTCACTATCAAAATTAGAAAAATCTATCTTATAAAACCCTCTTCACTTCGAGTTCTCAGTAAGGTATTTCCAAGAATTCATAAAATACGTAATATTCTTCGACAACTGAGAAAACCCAGTTCGGAGAAGCATCATCAAGAAGATACATACATATTACAAGATGAAAGAATTGTATGTACCTGTAGAAATGAGAGAGTGAAGTGTACTTTTTTGTAAGTATATTGAAATTTCCCTGTAGTAAAGAGGTGAAGAAAACCTTGTGGCTGTAGAGGGTGGATGCAGAATTTGGGAAGGCCCTTATTTGGGTTGGGTTATCCTTGTGTGGTGTGGCGCGCTCTGCTCCTGTCAACTGTCGACATTGCATGATAAGGCACTGGCTAAGGTTTTTTTACCCAAACTTTTCTTTGAATTTTCGTTATCCTCTAATTCTATTTCACATGTTTACTTCGCGTTACATTCTTGATATATTGTGGCCAAGACAATTTTTACTGTCAGATAATGAAACAATACAAGTAAAAAATATCTAAATGTAAGTTGTCACGACCTAGTCCTTGTTTGGTTTTGTATTGTGAATTATCATCCCAAAATAGGGGCTTAATGAACTTTGATATTTATTTTCAAATGTTTTCAAATATTTGAAACTACAAATGGCCTATTACACTGGTATAAATTTGTAAATTAGTGCCTGCGAAAATTTTCTCTCTTTGTATAACAGTGAAGTATACTGAATCACATAGCAGGTGAAGAGAAAATCCTTCGTCCGAAATAGAAAATGAGAGAAATATAAGTGAAAAGAAGGTAAAAGTAAAAGAATGAGAAAGACTAGTTCAAGGAGTACATATCTTAAATCCAACTTTTGTTATCCCATAATAAACTTGTGTCTCATTGCTACAATTTTGAAGTGTCAAAATTTTAAAATATTGAATTTAAAATTGTAGCTAAGTTTATTGAAATGTTGGCATTTCAAAATTTTAGTGAATTGTTAATATTATATTGAAAGAACAATAAAAATAGAATAACAAATCTAATATCTATACTCAATACTTAGAACTCAAGAGTCCAGTGAAAGTTAAAATGAAATATTTCGATTCTTGCAAAATTAAAAAATAAAATTTAATTCTATTATCGTAGATAAAATTAACCCTTGACTGGTAAAAATTAAAATTCGAATTTTAATTTAAATCAAAATCAACAATTAATTTTAATCATACATTTTATGACCTCATAAACTTTCAACCACATAAGTCATCAATTTTTATCAAAATTTTCTGAAAAAATGATTTTAATCCACATCAAACATGCGCTGAAAAATAGTAACTAGGTGAGCAAGGATCAAATAACCTTGGATTTGAATTGAGTTGGAGATTGTTAGGTGTAATGATTAATTGAGTAATATCATCGCAACAATGGTTGATAGGGATGGGATGTCTAAAATTTTAATTTGACATGTGTTTTAATTTATTGAGTGGGATACATTTAAAAGGAAAATGACTATTCATTTTTGTTGCCTCGATTGTCACATATAATTTTTATACAATTTAGATCATGTAGGTATGAACTATAGCAGACGATTAATTTCGAGGTTAATTTTAAGAAAAATATTTATAATTTGTTTTTAAATAAGGTAAAATTTAATTAAAATCATATTCGAACTTGCAAAACTTTCCTAAAAAATAATAAATATAACGAAATTAACCAAATTATTCAACTTGAAATTCGAAGATTTTTTACGCACATAATTTGATCAAAATCGCTACACTGTCCACACAAAAGCAAAATCGGTACTCTGAAAGAGCGACTATAATCCATAACTGATCCGGCACGGAATGAGATAAAAAGGTAACGCTTTTGACCACTTACCAACTATCACGCGCGTTGTATGTTATGAATTTTCACGCGCCACAAGTTGGAAAGAAATACTCTCCGCTAGTCACCGCTGAAAGAAACTCACAGATAGAGAGAGCTCTGACTCCAAGGGTTGACGCTTCAATCACTTAAGAGGGAGGGAGAGAGAGAGTGATATACAGAAGAAAGTGGAGGGATTGATTATGAAGGACGAGGTTATAAGCTCTTCAGGGGACCCGCTATTGCCCCCCAGATCTTCTTCTCCGCCTCCTAGCCTCACTCCTGCTGCCAGGTAAATCAATTACCTAATTGGCTTGCTGTGTGAATTGTTATTGGGATTTGAGTGTTTTGTGAATGCCTAATTGTACCGGTTACATGGAATTGGGAATTTGGTATTATTTTTTTTTTTTTTTGGTTTGTTTGTTT
>CAIGRK010316751.1:0-10510 GCA_903798315.1 Fraxinus greggii | reverse complement strand
AGGTGAATTTCAATCCAGTAAATATAAAATTTAGTCCTTATACAGATATTAGCTTGCTTGCAAGTACAAATCAGTTTGATGTCATTCATATGTCTATTCATTTTTTAGTACATGTTAGTTTACTGGAGTGACTATTTACACCCACAATTGTTATATATTTATCCATTCTATATCCATCCATATTAAAATTTTTAAAAAATTACTATTTTCATACACTTCAAATTCCAATATTGTTATTATTAAATTCATTCATTTAAACACTATAAATCCACACAAATTTTATATATTCATCCCACTTTAAACACATCTCTAATACAATTTCAAAATTTTAAAAAATCACTACATTCATCCAAACATTAATGTAAAGTAATTGAGAAGGCAACACTATGTGAAGAGCTTAAAACCATTAATGGTGGGTGGCACAATTTTGTTCATTCAAAAACAAAAGTAAAAATTGATGAAATTTGTCTTCTTGTATTTCCTATAATGGTAATACTAAATCCATAAAATTCACGATAAAACAGATTCCTTACTTTTTCAAATTCTTCTTCATATATTTCTATGGGATTTTTTTTTTCCAAATTCTTCGTCATATATTACTATGTCTCATGTATTTCCTCTAATTGTAATCCTTCTATTGTTATTTTGGTTTCAATTGAAGATGATATCTTATGATTTAGTTGTTATACCCATAAATTACGTGGCATACGCATGACGGAGGGGATCCCACATGGCCAACTTGACATATATTATTTAATTGGATTTGTCTTACTAAACTAAACAATTGCATCTTGGGTTCGGCTCATTAACCACTTGCCCATTTACATTTTCCTGTGTGTGTGTGTGTGTGAGTTTCTTTCACAACAATGTATGTATTCTAACCCTAGCTAAACCCCATCTCCTGTCTCTTGCATTCTTTATATTTTGTCCGGTTGTTGATTTGACTGTCGAAGTGCAAACGGTTGTCGGACCCTTTTCTCGACCGACGTCACTTGCCTCCTAACGGGGTGTTTTGCAAGTGAAGTCCACATGGAGGGGAAGTGGCGGGAATTCTATTGACGCATTTTTCTATGTCTGCAACTTATCTCCAGAGCATCGCACTTGCTACTTATGTCTAGAGCATTGTCCCTACTAATTATCACAGCTCTTTATATCCAGAGTCTCATCTTTGCATTAGCTTCATCGCAGCTACTTATCTTTAGAGCATTGTCCTTAGCCAAAAGTCCACGCATTATATGCGTATCATACATGAACTTGGGAGACTATTGTGATAATTTACATTGTTACTGCTAGCATGCATGACATTATTGCTACCAAGTACACTTGCCACATCATTGCTAGCATGTCATAACACTATTTTCACTACTATCAGTACGTATATCACATTATCTATATTATCAACATGTTATATACTTCACATTGACAATACTTTTACATTGAACTGTGCAAGCATATGATCTACTATGATGCATGATAGACCTTCCGAACATTATATTTTGTTACGATGCATGATCACATTATATTTTGGAGAAATTTAAATTATCACTATTTATCTTAATTGTTATTATTTGGAAGGGCAAATGGACACCAAATTTACTTTATATATGAGCGATGGCGATATTATGTTGTATTACAGGTTGGTTTAGTCCATATCATAGAGGAGATGCTGTCGAAATTTCAAAAAATCATATTCAATAGCTATCTTCTGAGGCAATTAGTAAGTCATCGCCTATTTAGGACCGATGCATATTTTCGAGGCAGTTCGTAAGTCCTCGTTTATTGGAGCTACTTTTATTCCTAAGGAAATCTTGGGTCCCAAGAGATAAAAGACAAATAGGTTGTAGATCTGAGAACAAGTAAAGAAAATAAGAAGGTCATAAATCCCAAGCATGAATATGATGAAGAAAATGATAGAAAAGCAAGCATGTGTTCATGCATAACTTATTGAGTATTAGTTTGTAGAGTTTAAAATTGGGAAATGGAAGTGCATATACTCAACTACTTTCAGATGACCCTACTTTCTTATATATATTTATGACATTTCATCTTAATACCTCTTCAATTTGCACAATCTCCTAGTTTCATCAACTAAAACTATAAATGATATAAACAGCAAAATGAAGTAATTATTTTTGTTACAAATTGCTATAATTTTCTTCAAGAAATTATTGTTACAAATAAGTGCAAATTGTAACATAGATATTAAAATTTCATCAAATGAACTCGTACTCATGCCATGCCCTCTTGTTGGTTGAAGAACACTCTTCCATTCTCACTTTTCACCCACTTTTGTGTACTCTACCTACCAACTTTTTCTTCTTCTTGCATTGTCTGACAATAATAATGATATTCTTAAAAACCATTATCAGTCAAAACTGATGCCAGCATGAAAACTAAGGACACTGGGATTGTTGGAAAAAATAAAAAAATTGAAGGGTTGAATTTGGCATAAATTTGGAGTGAGACCCGTTTGTTTATTTTGGAAGATCAAGATAGATTTGTGTTCTCCTCCGTGAGAACATCAAAATCATATATTTATCTGCCAAAAAATGATGCTTGAGTGAATGAAAAATCGGAGCTCAAAGTAATGTATTGGAAGAGGTTTTGTGTTAGAGGAAAACTAGTTTAAAGTTATCCCACATAGAAAAATAGATAAAAGCAACGATCACTTTAAATATGATTACACTTTAGAAGGGTGTAATCATGTGTAGTATAGAGTCTCTCTCCACTTGCGTGCGTAGGAGGCGAAAATCACGGACAGAAATAGGCTTCGAACCTTAAACTTGTGTATGGGCTCGACATGAGCACATGAATGTTGGACCAAATGAACCAAAATGCGGCCTTTAAGAAGGTCCACGTTTTGCTTTTATTTTATTATTTTTCCAAATAAAAAAAGTAATTATGTCTGTGTTAATGGATAGACTAACAACCGGATTAATGGTAGTTAATGGCGTAACTCCTGGCTTTTTAATTCTCTATTACAGCCTATTTATTTAGTCATTTTCCTCCTTTACAAACGCACGAAAAAAATTTATCTTCTGTACATAAAATTTTATCTCTTGTCTGCATATGCAATTTTCACTTTCTGTCAAAGTCTTGGTGGTGATACTGTTCAAATACTAAGTCAGTTCGCTGAAGTAGCACCTGCAGTGCTCAGACTCTACTTGTTTTCTGTTATATTCTGGGAAACAGAGCTCTAACTAAAGCTCAAGCACCTACAGTGAAGGGACGAATCTGTTTTAAGGAATACACTTTATGTCTGTGTTAATGGAGAGATTAACAGCCGGATTAATGGTGGTTAATGGCAAAACTCCTGGCATGTTAATTCTCTATTACAGTCTATTTATTTAATCATCTTCCTCCGTTAAAACACACGAAGAAAATTTCTCCTATGTATAAATTTTTATCTCTTGTCTATATTTTGTCAAGTTTTGATGGTGATACTGTTCAGATACAAAGTCAATTCTCCGAAATAGCATCTGCAGTGCTCAGACTCTACTAATTTTCCGTTATATTCTGGGAAACACACTCTAACTAAACATCAAGCACCTACGGTGAGGGAGCGAATCTATTTTAAGAAAATTGTATTCACACAGGCCTCAATTTCAAAGTTCATTCCATTTTATTTATTTTTTGTTATTTCCTGCAATTTAAATTACTTGTTCTCTCTCTTTTTTAATGTAATTAATAAAATTATTTAATCTGTAAAATTTTGGATAATAGGGCTTTCTTTGTAGTGAAAGCAAAATGTCAGAAAATTAAGCACTCAATCATCCGTACATGGCATTTGAAGACCAACTCAAATAAATGTCCATGGACTCTTGAAGCAGAAAGCAAACGCAATATCAGTAAGAAAAAAAAGTTAAAAATAATAAACAGAAACCAAAGTCGAGGAATAGAAGAAGATGAAATAATTTGGACTCGAAAATGAAGGTGCCTCTTCCATTTCGAACACTTCTTGACTAGTGCTCCTCCTTGTTTTTACAAATTCAATTAAGCTACTCATACAGATGATGAGGTGACGTGCATTTTACCCCTTAATTTGAATAAATGAAATTCAAATCATAAGTCAAAATACATGTCACCTCATCATTTGTCAAACTAACTATACATGTAGCATAACTCTTACAAATTAGCACATGTTTTGCCCGAGTTAAATGCAAAAATACAATTCCTTACCACCAGATCATCTTGAACAAAAATTCATTTTTGGCTTCTATGTCATGCCATACAAATTAATACTAAATAATACCATGCACACATTCAAATAAAGTTTAAACGAAACTCCACACTTGCATCAGCTTATTTATTCGGATCTCCTTTCCCATTCCTGCCTTGCTGCACTGCATTTTGAGGCCTGGTTGGTTTACTTTCTGTACCAGAAGAAACAGAGCTCGGTAAATCCTTTGCATTGTCTTCACTATTGTTAGCGTTGGAGATTTCCATGTCACAAGAGACAATACTTTCATTTCTTTCATTTGTACCCTCCTGCATGACAAACCGGCTGAAGAATAAATCTAATTTATGCCTTCTTGACTCCAAGCTTATCAGAAGTTCTCTAATCTTCAAAGTTTCCTTCTCTTCCAAGCCACTGGAGATTTTATTCAAAAAATAATCTAGTAAGATGTGCAAATATAACATTCATTGCATACTCAGAAACACATTTGTTTCAAGAATAAGATTTGACATTTGACATCCTACAATAAAAAGAGAAGACTTATTTCAAGATTATGTAAGGGGGCAATAGTTTGATACAGTTAGTACACTTAATAAAGAGATGTCAAAACGCTTGGAAAAATGAAAAGTTGCATGTGACGTGAACTTGTTCTTAACAGATCCGAAGCAAATATAGAAATCTAATTTCTTGTCCTAATATAACAATCGCATGCAATAGGTTAATCCTATTACCAGAATTCAGAGTACGATTTGTCAATCTTTCTAATATATACTTGAACGGTCAATTCTATTTGTTTGGTTACCAGCGACTAATCCAATTGCCACATAACTAACTAACCTTATATCTAACAAAGAAGAAAGCTGCTCCAGTTCCAAAATTGTGTGGGTGGCCTCCCCCAGCATGCTTTCATCTCCATCAGCTGCAGATTTCTCCTCAGAGAACTGGGTAATTTCTGAAACTATGCTCTTAATCCCCTCCACTTCGGCCTGAAGAAATAGATGGTGATTACTCAATCAATCTTGAGTCAGTCAACAAGTTGAAATATGATAACAAATGTCTCCATTACCTTCAAGTTTTCATCATATCTGTTTTCCACTGATTTTAACATATCTGATATTTCCTGAAGAACTCCCCAGTTTATTTTCAGGTTGACATTACCAATCTTGTGATCCAATTTTGATGCCCTTTCCAAAGGTGGCGCTGAGGAAGTCTCGCAATGATTGTCAGCAGAATTCAGCCATAATTCTTCATCAAAAGAGACTTGTACATGAGAAGATTCATATCTTCTTGGAAACAAAACTTCCAATAAGTCTTTTTTGCCCGGGGACCCTCCCATGTCAAGAAAAATTGCATTTGGACATATGAAGTCCGGATTATTTTTTCCCATGTTCACAATGACAAGAGGATTCCCAATAATTTTAAATGCTACTGCAACTGTATTTGCATTTAGTTCATTGTGATCAGACTTTCTTTCCCTTTGAAGAGCTTCACAGAATTCTCTTGGAAGCTGGAATCTGATTTGCGAAGTATCCAGTAGCTCAAAAAGTACATTGGCATGCATTCCCGAGTTCAGACACAGCAAGCACAAAATAGCAAACAATCTCAACACCAGCACTTGATAATTGTATTTGAGGTTAATATTACAACTTCTAATCCATTCTTTTATATCACAACTATTAAATAGAAACTGCTGGACAACATCAATTAGAAACTCAAAGACATTTTCTGCGCAAGGTTGGTTGTCAGTGACTAAACTCGCACTTGATTTGGCACAAGATTCATGATATATTAACCATTCCACAAACGCTGATTTCGTAGTGAAAAAGGAACGATTGTATTGAGATGCCAAAATAACAAGACGCTCCATAAGATAAAAGAAACAATTAGGTGTCATATAGCCCTTTGCATTCCAGTCTGCAATATAAGTCTCTTCCAGAGATTGACTGAACTTTTGAATCAGTCCACCCAACCTGCTCAACAGAGATCCGGATGAATCTGACTCCTCAATCCCATCGTCACTGAGAATCTTAACAAACTCTTTCCAGGATGACGTCTGGGGGAATTTTTGAACAATCATCTTATAAAGGTCAGGTTTTGTCATGCCAGACCCAAGCCATATCGTCACAACCTCTCCGATTTGCTCATAGGTAAGTTCATTTTCCGTGCTAATATTACTAATGATAACTTCTTCAAGTAAATTCTGCGACAGTGTAGTTCCCCTTAGAGAGATCATATTTTCTGATAAAGACGACTGAGAGTCTAAAGGGAAAACAATTTCAAAGTATCTGAAAGATAGCTCCACAAAACTGTGCAACACCAAGGGAGAAGCATTCTTCACATCAAGGGATTTGTAATCAATGAAGAACTTCACTACATCAAACATGCAGGTGAGGCACGTGCTTTGGCAATACCTAGACATGGATTCCACCACAGAAGTTTTATAAAGGCCTTCAAGAACTTCCAGAGCTCTCATTCCAACAGAAACCAATTCTCCACGCCAATAATTCCTAGAGGCTGACACAATACAATGAGTATCAAGAGTCACTGCCTTTCTGTTCTGCCGCCCGAACCTCTCAATGGTTTCAACCCATTTAGCATCAGGGTTCAGTAAGAGATAGGTTACATTAAGATTATTTGACAGTCTGCGGACGCCAAAATAATTCAAACAAAACTCAACAGTATGCTTACATTCGCTGAAGTCTTCCCGTTCAAGACAATCAAGAGATTCTAGGACATCCAAAATGTTCTTCTTGAATACATTCCAAACGTAAAAGAGAGTTCTGGCAGTGACTTGATTCTACAAAAAAAATTCTTGAGAATTTTTTTTTAAGTCAACAGGCAATTCATGTTCCCATTCATACTCTGTCGGATGTACTTGAAAATGAGCATCTAGCAGTTTTCTGACAGACAGAAATTCACACATGAGACTTTTGTGCTTCCTTGAAGCTCTGAAACACTGTATCAACTCAAACATATTACTCTGCTCATGTGATAAAACTTTGACTACTTTACAAACAAATTCATAGAAATGAATCGAGTCCTCCTTTGCAATTGATATTGCTTTACTTTTAAGATTTTCCTCTTCAGGAAATGACTTCAGGGGCCAACCATTGCTTCCAGACCCCCATAAAGAGCAAGAAAGTACTTGGGCCAGGATGAATAAAGAGGCATCTCTATAATGTTTCCCTTTTCTGAGACGATTAATCTCACGGTTAAGATCTCCTAAGAGTTTTAAGTTTTCTTCAGCCTCCATGAAGTCTTCTAACTCTTCTTCCAGAAAGAAAAGGTCTTCAATACAATCCATAGACTTCAAGAAGTTTCGTTTCAATTCCATTGTCTGGAAAGAACGAACATATTTCATCATGGATACATTATGAGAAGTCTTGAGATAATATTTAGCACAACTCTCCAAAAAGTTTTGCTCAATTTTGTCCAAGTCTTTATATATTCCCATCACAACATCAGTACTAGCTGACTGCTGTTTCCAGTACTCAATGTATCGCAATCCATCATTGAAACAATTCCCTTCGTAGCATGCTGAAAGGCATTCTGCAAACAAGTTTCCCTTCTCATAAGCTTCTGCAGCAAGCTCATAACATCCTGCTAGACTAAAACATTCCCCAGCTTTTCTTAAATCAGATTCCCCGCCCTTCTGCAAATAAATCATTCCTGCAGCAAAAGCTATTCAGATTATAATTTGAAACCATGACGCCGTTACAAAATCAGTCTGGGCACGCAATTCATTTTGTTTTCATTTATTGATAGGGAAGGACATCTACTTTACCGCCCTTCCAGGATTTACGAACTGTATTTTTCAACTTGCAGAGTTGACCTTCTAACTGATTTGCGAGAATATTTTTATTAGCGTTCATATAAACTAAATTCAAAAAGAGAAAAGCATGCTTCACTGCAAGTATTTATAAATCATTTGGATATAGCCAAATGTATTTGAAAGACTTTTTGTCGTGTGTATCAGTGTACTTTCCGTATGTGCTGTTAATGGAGGCTTTGCAGCCATAACGGACCTGCACTTTGATATTCATTCAAGTCGCAAAAACATTCAGCCGCAGAATCAGCTTTGCCAATACAATTAAACATTTCTGCAGCCTCTCTAAGCATTATACGTGCAGATTTGGGATTCGAACCAAACATTTGGCCTGAAGCTGCTCGAAGGTGAGCAGCCTTGGCCCATTTCTCCCATATTTGTTCTCCAGCTCTTTCAAAGCACGTGATTGCCATGTCATACTTCTTTTCCCAAAATAGCTGCAAAGCACACAGGGCTAACATTTCAAGACAATAATGAAGGAAGATATAAAGCAGCAATGAGGGATTACAAAATGAGGTGACAACATTTAAAAAATAAGTCAAATATCAGCACACAGGTACTAGGGAAAAGCAAAAGCTGTGTTGAACAGGAGAATTACCTTGATTCCCTTTGATTTCCAATCATCACGGCTGCTTGCCCTTGGCATCGCTTGAGTAAGTGAAACGTCCACAGTCTTTACTTGAATAAGGTTCAGTCTCTTCCAATAGTCGAAAATAGGCTTGAAAGACTCATCATTGTTTTCACATATCCACAGTCTTTGCCTTGTTCGAGTAATGGCAACATATAGATGTTTCAGTTCAGAACACAAGACACTGTGTCTTAATTTGCTGAAGCTCGGATAATGAAAACTGGAATCGAGAAAACCTTTTTCTTTTAAAAACTCATAGACAACCATCCATTGGGTCCTCAGAGGTGACGAACCAAAAAAATCATATAACAAAACATCCTAAAACGTAAGGCACAAAATCAGTAGAAGTAGACAGCAATAGTATATTTCCATTAAGATTTAACATTTCCATATTTTTTGTAAATTATAATAATAGGACAGATAAAATATTACAAACTGGTGTTTAAACTAAGCCAAAACAAACTGCATGAGTTATCAAAAGAAAAAGAAACGAATTAGGGGCAACATACGTCCTGGTTGCTTATTACGGTTACATCCGGCATTAATCATAGCATTCAGAATTAACAAGTTAAATTGTGAAATGTAGACAAATGCGAAAATTACTCACCTGAAACTCCAAGCCTTTGCACTCTGCTATGGTCAAAATAAGAGCTCGACGTCCTATTGAATTAGAAATTTCCTTCTTCACGGAGTCATTACGTACTAGTACGACCTGCTCGGAGCCGAAACCTGACATTTTCCCATCAACATTTCCACTTCCGCCAAAGATAGATACAATGGCATTCTCATTGGTGCTTGACTCAATTACAACTGGAGGCTCACCATAAACAAATCTGGTCTCCGGTGGCAATATATCAACAGATTTTGGGAAAAAATGTGAAAGAAGATCAATTACACTCTGTGCTAACTTCAACACGCCAGAATGAGTACGGAAATTCTGAGTCAAGTTAAAAATATCTGATATAAGTCCTTTTTCTCTTTTGGGAAATCTACAATTTCTTGATTTCATGACAAACTCATTGTAGAATAAGGACCGTACATCTTCAAATCTAAAGTCGACTCCCTTTGCAATGACCTGTGCTGTGTCACCAGAAAATACAAATCCGTCGTCAACATTTTTGCAAATGTATTTGAAAAGAGCGATCTGTCTCATGGTGAGGTCTTGCACCTCATCAACATACACAAAATCCATTTGGTCACCCTGCAAATTCTCATTCCTTAGGCGAAAATGAAGGTCAGTCACTAAATCAGCAATATCAAACTCAAAACGCTTTGCTTTCATTTTCTCATAGTCCTTGAAAATATTATAGATGGCATCCCTTTCTTGTACGTCTAGAGTAGATACGCGTTTATCAGACAATGCAACATAGTCCCCCCTGCTTAGCCCTGCTTCTAAGCCTACTTTTATATGAGACATTATCTCGGTAAATACTCTTGAAGGATCAAAACTACGTGTCAGCTTTTTATTAAAATGGGGCCAATAGAAGAAGCAGAAACGATCGTAATTAACCTCCTTCGTCCTTATAAACGTCTGTAATGCAGCTGATGTTGTACTTCTTTTTTCTTGAGAAAAGCCCCTCAGACAACGAAACCGCTCGAAATATGAATTACCCAAAGTACCATCGAGCATCATTAAGAACTTACGAAATGTAATTACAAGAGGGTACATATCAGGTTGAATGCCAACAAACGTATCTGGAATATCCTGGAATTGTGATATTTCATCTTTGTCATACATAACATTAGAACTATTATCAGCATCGAACTGTCCACCGTCAACAAAGCTGTACATATTAGAAATGTCAAAAGAACTATGTTGTACAAGAGCATCTAAAAAAGGTTATTGGGAAAAAAAAAAAAATATATATATATATATATA
>CAIGRK010316730.1:0-33816 GCA_903798315.1 Fraxinus greggii | reverse complement strand
TATAGATGCTCTCCAAATGATAGAATATACTCTTTAAAAATAGAGAGTCTCTTGGAGATGCTCTGAAACCGATTGTCATTCTAGTGTTAATTGTATATATTCATTCTCTTTATATAAATGTTGAAAACATAATTTTAAAAAAATAAGTTTCGATTAAAATGTTGCATACTTCATTAACCTAATTCCTAAAAGAAACACATGGCATATCATTCTCCCTAAGAATTACACAAAGAATTGTGTCATCGAGTCTTAGTCATAATTGAATTTTGGAGGGGTGAAACATAAATGAAAAAAATAAGACTATCACACAAATTGTAGCAGCTTGAACTCGTACATAAGAAAAAGCAACCTGTGAAAGGATAATTGCCCTCCTTGTGAGATTCATCCTTCATCAAGTTAATTATCTTTGCAAATTAATTATCTTTGCAAGTTAGTTATCTTTGGAAGCTACACTTAAACACATGCTTTATAATGTAACCCAAAAACCCGAACTTATACAGCCTAAACCAACAAGAGAAACCAAAGGAACAATTGAAAGTGGACTCAGAAACCTACATTATATAGATATAATGACTTAGTTATAACTTAAAATGTTGCATTATAGTATTGTCTAGTTAAGAAGCACAAAAGAGCAAAAGTTTAAGATGGATTACAACTTAAAAACACATTACATTGTCTCCAATTAACAACTTCATAAAAGAAAGATTCACTCAAGTACTAACCAGTTATATTATAACGACAAGAATTTAAACATTTGGATGAACTATTAAAAAAAAAAAAAACTTGTAATGTTATGCCAAAGCTCACTAAAGCACCTGTATATTCTTGATTAGAGAAGAAGGCATCACACTAGAGTGACATTATAGCTTAACTGGGAATAATTATATAGTAAGCTTGTAACATCAACAAATTTGCATCAAATCAGCACGGAGATAATTGCACACGGAGACGCCGTGTGTCCGTGTCCGCGCATGTGTAGACACAGACAAAGACTTTACTTCGGACTGCGCTGCGCGGAGATCTCCGTGCAGCGTGGAGACATGGTAGCACAGAGATCTCCCCGTGAAGACTCTGGGCGGTCCATCCCAGAAAATACCCTCTACGAAACACGCCCGTTTCAAATTCGAATTCCATTTGTTCATAAATACATTTTTCTACTAAACTATGTTTTTTTTTATAATTTGTGCATATGTCTTTGGAATATATACTATCTTCAAACCAATGATTTTCTGCTGCAATCACTCAATTTTCAAATTATCAATATTTTAAAGATTTTGTAGAGCCCATCAACGCAGATCAACAAGCATATTTATTGTATATTTATTGTGTAGTAATTTTCATGGATTTATATATGGAGTTATTTATAGAGCAAATGAGAAGAACAATTCAGTAGTAAATTAGTTCATGAATTCATAGTGAATAATGGATTTTATAGACAAGTTGTAACTTGAATTCGACAAATTGTTTTTCTTCAGCAACTTTTTTAATTTGAGTGGGTATATTTACACTTGGAAAATAACTTTGAATTGAAAGAGAAGTTCATGAAATCCTATTAACTGATAGACGGGGAAAAAAGAAACAAATTTTGGGGAAGAATATAGAAACTGATTCCATTAATGTTGATAAGCAAAATGTACAGTTACAAAAGATAAGTAAGATAATGATGTAGTTATCATGTTCGATATACATCATTTTTCAAAATTAACATGTATTCATCAGTTTCTTCTAAATATATACAACAAAACTATGGGCATGGCTTATAACAAACAAAAGAAAACAGAAGGACAAACGGTGCATCTCAAAAGTTTCTTTCCAAAAGACATTTCAATCATTATTTTCTCCATTTTTTCTTTTTTATTAAATGGATCTGTGCCTAGGAGTTTTGAATTCGTGTTTTCATCACAATCAACATTTGAAGTGGACGAATGATACGCAGACTTAAATAGAGCTTTCTTTGTTGGAGATGATCAATCTTCTTTGGAGTCTGTGTCAATGATATTCTCAGCTGGTGTAGCCGCCATAACTTCAGTATCAGCAGTTGTTTGGCTTTGTTCTGTATGGTCTAAATTTGTTACAAAGATGATGTCAAATCTGTAACTTGATGAATTGGGTTTAGTTTGCGTAGCTTTGAAGTGGAATGCTCTTTCAGTGTTTTGCATTTTTTGAATGACCTCTTGGAAGATTGACTGTGAACCTTGTATCTTAATCATGTTAATCATGTATTATTTTTTCAATAAAATATGTACAAAATGGCAAAATGATTTAGATAGGTTGAAATTCTTACAGAATTGGTTAGCTCCATCAGGGATTGTGAATTTGTAAACAGCAGCTTCTCAGTCGGTTCACCAATTGCACTTGCATTAAGCAAACATGTGAGAGCTGCACATAAGCTCTGGCCCTAAGGTGAATAATATTTGAGTATTAGTAAATGAAGACATGGGAAAAAAAATAAAAACATAAGAATAAGGAAAATGGGAAGATTGATTAGTGATTATTATCGAGGGACAGCTTTAGAATTCGATTTTTTGCAAAAAATACAAAGATATGTTTCTCCAAAATCAACATTTGATCTTCGATAGTAGTTGTTGAAAGCCATGTACCAAGATCTGTTATTGATGGTATATGTGGTTGTTGTGCCGTTTACCCAATAAAACTCACAAATTATTTATAAGGAAAAATGAAGAATATGACTGGGTTTATCTTCTTAGATATGTATATTGGGAAATGAATGAGAATAGAAGCTGCTTATAGTTACGTAATCTACAACATTACCGCTAAGAGGCGTCCTTGAAGATTCTGAATGGGAGTGAATTTACTACGCACAGCTGGAGAAAGAGTCATGGGGCTTTTGTCCATGTATGGTTTTTTTTAACACCAAAACGTCGATTTTCATGGAATTGTCTTTCACCCTTAGAGAATAAGTTGCTATATAATTAGTAAGTGTAGCAATGCTACGTGGATAGAGATGTAGGGAATAGGGAAAAACGCAATAAAATATAGCAACTTTTACATAATATTCTGCCGTTTGTTTTACTTCATTGAAAGGTGTATATATGAAGAAAGTGCTACGAACTTTTGTAGACAATTTCAAACCTAATAATATATCATTAAAGAAAATAAAGTAGTCACATAATGGTAAAGAACATACTATACAAAATAGAATATACCAAATACAAAGTCGAACATACCAAAGAAGGATGTAACTTTAAGATATGTTGCAAAGATTACTGGTTTTTTCTTAATGTTGTCTGCTAGTAAGTAGCACACATTCTCTATCAATAAATGAATCCCAAAGTGTTAGCATCATTGTTTTGAAATTCTTGTCAAGAAGTATGATATCATGTACCCATGTTTGGTTGCCATCTTTTGATTGAATCAGATGCTTAGGAGTCATATTAATTGCAACTGCAAATATATCTGAAAAAAATGTAAGAGGCTTTATTATATTTCTTTATTTTTCTAAACTTTTCTAAACTCAATTAAAGTAACTATATATTTGTATTTTTGTAGGATTAGTATATAATTTTATTTGAAGTATGAAATGTGCAGGTTCTTACTTAAATCAGCATCTGTATCCATGTAATGTTCAACCTCGTGAAAAGTTGTTAGATGATAGTTTGAAAAAACAAACTCCAGGTTATCTTCATTTACTTCTTCAACACGAGTTTCTCTTGATATTGTCCATTGGAGAGATCTCGTTGAATATTTGTAGTTAGCCATATTGTTCTTCACATAAACTTTTGAAATTGTTTAAGTTTTTTCGAGAAGAAGCTGATCCTCAAAAGCAATGATATTGGAATCATATAAGCTAGCTTGGATAGTATTACCCTGGAAAACGAATTTGTATTAATACAATGAGAAGCTTGAAGAGTTTGAAAATCAAGACAATAGATAATACTAAATCTAAAACCAATAAGAGTTACATGAGTATCCATTAACATCAAATGTTTGTACCTTCCATTGCCTTGCTTTGAAAATTTTGGTGATTGTTTTTCTACCACAATGATCTTATTCTCCACTTTTGATTGTTTGAAACAATTTCTGGTATTAGTTGGTATTGTTCTTCCATTCTAGGGTCTACAGTATTGGTAATGGAGATTGGGTGTTTTTGGAAAGCTGATGAATCGAGTGTTTGCGTTTGTTTGTGTTGAAAAATTGGATGAAGCCCTTTTATAAACAAGTGTAGTATTTGTGTACAGTAAATTGTAAATCAAAGTTTAAAATATATGAGTACAGGAAAAAAAATTAGTGATATATCAGGCATGTGCAAGCAAATCAGTTCACTGTTGAAATTTCATCAAGGTATGGGCAAGTAAATCAATTCAATAAAACTTCATCAAGTATAAGAATGACTATAGGATTATTATTATTGAGTAAACCATATACGTAAATAAATATGATTGCATATCACTATTATATTTGATTATTATACATAAAGGTACCTGGTGTAGGTATCAGATAGGTATGAAAATCAAATCAGTTCACTGAAATATATGACTAAATTGTAAAGTTATCATTATATGAGATTGTTGAATTATATAAGATTGATCAGGTATAAAAATGAATATATTATTGAAAAACCACTAAGAAAGGAATATCAATTTTTTTGTTACTGGGAGCTAATCATGAAAAAATACAAAGATTTTCGTATTACCGTCAGCAGTGTGCGGAGACATGAAGACACAGGCTCCGCGTGCAGTCTCTGCGGTGCGTGGAGTAAGTCTCATGTCTCCGCGTCTTCGGAGTCGTGGTCTCCGGTGTCTCTGTGCGGACGGAGAACATCTCCGCGCCAACCGAGAAAGTCTCCGCACGCACGAAGACGTCTCCAAGTGCATTGAACTTTTTTGGGCGGCAATTGGGTTTAGAAATTTAAAAATACATTACTTTTAGAAATATGCTTGCATGTTAATAAGAAAATTCAGAAGAAGAAGAAGAAGTTACTGAAGAGACTAAACCATATTGTACCATTTCCAAACCCATACAAAGATAGCATTAGAATTGTCTTCAATCTCTCCACAGTGAGACAACTAATTATTATATAATAAGTTTCAATTTATCTTTTATCATGACATATGAGCAAAACTAAATTTGAACTTGGAGTGAAGTGACTCTGGTGAGTAACAATAGTAGCATCATGGTACGCTCTTTAACAATATCTGTCATCAGAAACCGTACAGATTCTTGTTTTCAAAATTAGTGAGTAGGAATGGAAGAATGCAAAGAATAGAAAACAAAAAAATGTGGTGACAGTTGATTATGCTTCAATTTTGAACTCAAGAGTGGTAATAAAAATGATGAATGAATGGTGACAACTTTGCCAATAAAGCACGAATTCTAATTTGTCCCATCAATAAATTGGCAAAATTTAGACAATATACTCGGCGACTGAATATATAAGGGAAAAAATTTTGCAAGGATGTGGAGTAAATTAACATATAATGCCAAGCCACATTTATAATTCAAAATGCGAAAAATTGGATATACATAAGAAATAAAAACAAATAAAAAAATGCCTATAACATGATTTAGAACAAGGAAGAGATGAGCATTGCTCACGAAGTTTGCTTTATCATCCATCATTGAGGAAAGAAAAAGATGAAAATAGAACAAGCTAATTTGATTCCATTACTTAAAACTCAAATAACCTATCAATCAAAAGGAATGTAGCATATAAGATTCTTCTATGAATTTCATAATAGAACAAGCTAATTTGACGCCATTACTTAAACTCAAATAATGTATCAATTAGAAGGAATGTAGCATATAAGATTCTTCTATGAATTTCATATGCTCCATTTAATAACTTAATAATGAATCTAAAAAAACATATAGCAGAATTCTAACTATAAGAAGCTATATTGTATATTTGTATTTATTGAACCAAAATAGTATGAGCATTGTTTAAATGGTTAGTTGCTATGTATTAAATCCAATATTTCATGATAAACAATATTTTTTGTGCAACAAGTATGTAATTTATGTTTGACAGAAGGTTTAATCAAAATTTTTATATTTCCTCTTGAATAAGCCCTGGATAATGCAAGATATAATTGACCAAGTGAGAATACAGGTTTAGGAAGATATAAGCCAACAAAATCTAGAGTTTGACCTTGAGCTCTGTTAATAGTCATAGCAAAACAAGGACGCACTAGAAACTGAGTTCTTTTAAATAGCACTGACTGTTTATCACTTTCAAGTGGAATGAATGGAATCCTAGGTAAAAACACTTGATTTCCACGATTCCAATTTCAATTAAAATCACATTTTATTTAAAGTCACGACAAATAAGTCTAGTTCCGTTGTATAAACCTTCAGAAGGATTAATATTTCTAAGCAATGGACAGTTTTTTTTTAGCACAAGTTCATGGGGGAGGATACCATTCGGAGTTAGACTGTTTAAAAAATCCTTATGAATGACTCCTTCACTTTTATCAATGATTTCATCAAAACTAAAATATGTAAATTTCTCTCTTGGAATGTCTTTAAGTAACATATTATTTATTAAATCTACATATTCATTTTTTGGGGTTAAAATAATTCTATTCATCATAATATTTAAGATGTCACCATATGTCTGGAAATTGGGAAACACAGTGTTAATTAATTCTTCTAATGATTTTAATTCCCCTTCTAAATTGATAATGATATCTTCAGAAAGCTTAGTCACTTGGCATGAATGTTGTTTCTCAATTCTGTTTCCAATGTTCAGCAAGTATTTTCAAAAGAAATGATCTAATTTAGCTTTCATATTTTGAAGGAATGATAGCTTTGTACAAGAATGTCATAAATGTGAAAAAATTAAACTTGCCTTCATTATATCGTCTTTTATTCCTCTTTGCACAACTGGCAAAACTTGGCGAAAATTTCCTCCACGCACAATGACTTTTCCACCGAATGGTAATTGACATTCAGTAATGTCGCTTAACAATTTATCTAAAGCTTCAAAAGCACATTTATGAACCACTGGTACTTCATCCCATACAATTAGCTTAGTTATTGATAAAAGTTTACTAAGTGTAGATTGTTTACTTTTAGAATATTGCATATTTGAAGTTATTTCAAGCGGAATTTTGAATCGTAAATGTCATGTTCGACCAACTGCTGATAAAGATGCAGCCACACCTGATGATGCAGTAGCTAATGCAATAAGATTTTGAGATCATACAGCAGCAAGTATTGCTTTGTATAAATATATTTTCTCGGTACCTCCTGTACCATCAATAAAAAACATTACATTCTTACCATTTAAAACACAATATAGAATAATATCATATGCACTTTGTTACTCTTTATTTAAATTCTTAGTACAATGCATGTCTAACCCAACATTAATATTCATAGTTTCTTCAGCAATCATGGTTTCAAGCATATCATCATCGTTGACAATAAAATCAAAATCTACCAAGCAGTAATCATTTATACTTTTACCATCATTTTTTTAACAAAGAACTTATACAATGCAAAGCTTTCATCTCAGAAACATGTTGTGTTAGACCTTTATGTAAATAATCTTCTATCATAAAACCCTTAAATTTGTCCCACAAAGTTCTTGGACTTGTACGGCTACATAAAGTCAACACATTGGCAAAGATTTGACGCAATAATATGGCATTTGATAAGTAATTACTTTAGTTAAACACATCTCAGAATAGTTATTTCCACCAAGAAGACCATGAAAAAATGCTGTTTCACGATAAGTAGACAAAACAACACCATTAATTGTTCTCAAATCTTCGAAAAAAATTTGGTCCTTTAATATGATTTAGTAACACTCGTAAAAAATATCTCTCACCCTCAGATGGATTAGCAGTGAATATTCTACCATGACATTTTTCTATTTTCGAGGACTCCAAATTCGCATGGATGCATTCCATGCAAAATGTGCAGGAAATTCTTTGTAGAGTAAAGCCCTTTCCTTTTGATTTGACTTCTTCATTTACAAAAAAATTAGTTAACATTTGTTCGGTGAACAGAGTCTTTATTTATAAATTTTGATAAATCATCTGTGTCACTATATGTAACTAATTGAGCATCCTTAGTTTGTAACTGTAAAGAAACTATTGCAGGAGACATATCAAATAAATCAAAACTAAATATCTCCATATAGTTTCAGGTGCAAATATCCATCTAGTTGATTGGTAATTTGTAATCTCATCAATAAAGTGCTCATTTGTTTCTTTATTTAGAGCGAAATGAATCCGATCATGCCCCTTATATACGTACTTGTATAAATATTTAACAGCTTTAACAGAAGAAAATATCTCTACATTAATGTGGCAATCATATTTAGCTAAAATGTAAAGATTATATAGTACAACCAATCTATTATCTAATAAACAACCTCTTACTTTAACACTTACACCGTCTTTGCGACGCTTATAAAGTGGGTATGAATCATTACCTAACAAAGTATATTGAATGTATTCTTTTGGGTATTTATTTTTACTTACATGATTGTTCTCCATGCAAACATTGTTAGGATTCAAATGCCTACTAGGACCATGCATCATATGTTTCACAGCAGCAGCATGTAAGTGAGGGTATTTATTTCGGTCTGGTATTTCACACAAGACAATTTCGTCAACTTGTGAATGGTTTTTTATCATAGATTTTTGTTTAAATATTAGGAGGAAATAAGCATGAGGTTATCCTCTTTTTTGGAATTCAATCGCAAACATATGCAACTATAGGACCTGACAATTCTTTCTTAATCAAATCTGTTTTCAGTTCTTCAAGCTTGGTACGAAATATGTGTACTAACAAATCTGGCCTATTTTGTATTTCATCATTATGTTTTAATTCACGTTTTATTTCATGCCAATTTGGATTACATGTCATTGTCAAAAAGACATCATGTTTTCCATATCTCTGAACTAAAAACATTGCATCCATATATCTTTTAGTCATATTTCTAGGACCCCCAATAAATCCAACAGGCAAAACTATTGATTTGCCAATTTTATAACATATGTTCTCACCATTTTGTATATTGTCTACAATTCCCTGATAAAGTTTACCTCTTATAACTTTTTGATTATTATGAAAAAAGTCTAATCTTGCAATTTCAATTTTAACATACATGTCCACTACATATTGTTACAAAAGTCTATCAATATGTAGAAGTATAGAATTGTCTACATACCTAATTTGAAGTTTGTAACAGTAATACTCCTAACACGATATAGTCATTCGTTTCATCCGTGCCTTTAAAACTAAAAATAAAAATAAAAAACAACGAAAAATAAGCCCAGGATTAAATAATTTATTTACTAAAGAATAAATCACTATAATTAATCAAACTTACCACGATCTTCCATTTCCAAAAGTTGATCTGCTGAATTCACATTATTAACATCTATTAAATTTTGAGGGACCCGAACTTGTGAAGCATTGAGGTTTATCTTTTCAATACGTTCATACCATCCAGGTTCTCCATTTGGAAAAAGTAATGGATATTGAAGCGGATCATAACAACCATAAAAATATTGAACATTATGTGCACTACTTGAATGTCCATAAATTAATAAATCTCAAGGTTGAATATTTGCAGATGGGTCTTCATCAACCCAAACTACAGCCACTTGTTCTTGTGTTGGCATGTTATATATTCTTTGATCGAGACTTGGATTACACCTCAGTAAAATACGACATGATTCTATATTGGTAACTTCGCTTAATGATAGAAAGAAGTTACAATATGGATTTTTTTTTTAAAATATCTATCAACTTTCTTAAAGTCAATTCACAAAACTTGTCTGAACTGTTGAGTCTATTATGAATTTCATTTTTAGTACCGTAGAAGTATAACTGTAAATATGCAGTATTCCCATCAATCGGTACAAGTGGGTTTATGAAATGGTATATTTGTCCTTGAACTCTGAAAGTATAGATGTCTTTATTATTTTTACACAACTCTCTATCATATTTAACACCAAACAAAGTGAATGCGAAATGATTGTTGTAGCTACGAACAACTTTTTTAAAAGTGAGAGCTTGTTCGGATTTAGAAGTAAATAATTCATATAGTTTAGGAGGCATATTATGTAATTGTAATTTCACTCTCCCACCACAACAACAAAAGCCATTGGTTTCTCTATAAAAAAATTTTGCAACATAATGTGCACAGATTGTACAAGATGGCAAACCATAAAGTTCAACAGGAATAATTTCTGTATGAATTCTTTCAATACATTCACCAGGAACATTTGATACACATTCATATCGCACATGATTATTTTCATGTAGATTCCCAAACACACTGTTTATAGCATAACCTAACAGAAGGAAAAAGGAAAAAAAAATAATTAAAAAAGATTGTAAGAGAAAAATATAAGATAAATATGAATAACACAATGGCAATGGAAATGGCAATGGCAATGGGAAGGCCAGTAAAAAGTAAGAGTTTTTAAAAATGTTGATTTTGTAAACATTTCAAGTACTGGGAAAAATATTGCATATAAGCATGATAACATGAAACTAAAACAAAGGAAAATCTAATTTCATAATTAGAATCGACGTGAACTAAGGTGAGGACCACATGGTCTTGATAACTTACCAGTGCTTGTAGAAACTTCATCAACTACAACAAGGATAAAGTAAATAAATTAACGAAGAAAATTAATAAATATACATAGATCTATAGGTAATGAATTGAATATAAGAGAAATGAAATGTACAAACAATATTTGACATAGAACGATACCCTGAATCGTTGTATGCATATTGGCATCTTTACAAGCACCCGATGAACAATTTTCTTCCATAATCATTGCATTTTCTTCGGCACAATATTCATCTGAAGAAATCCAATCAAAAGGACAATACAAGGGAAAAAAAGTGTGCAAGATGGTAAGTTGAGCCTAATTTATTAATAAAGACAAACATCTTAATCTGAAGCTCTGTGCACATCAATCAGGTTGCATTTCATACCTTAGATTTTTCGATTGAATATTCTCTGCTTGTGTACAAACATACTTTCTTTTTGATTGAACACACATGTCACTAAACCAATCCCGAACATTTTTCCAGAGATATGAGTATGCAACGATAATCGAGATACTATTTGTACAAATTCTGCATTGCTTGGAGTTTTATTCCCTCCATCAAATATGCATTGAAGAATATCAAGCTGTGAAGATTAGGGATCCAACATTGTTTTCCCATCCTGACAAATAATTAACAATACAAATGTTTCGCACTTTTTTTATCTTTTAACATCTCAATTTTCATTTCATAAGTTTCGTCCTAGCAAAAGTTTATTTTCAGCTACTAATTTACTGATGTCATAATCTTTCCATTTTCTAAAATCTCAATCTAACTAACGTATATTGTTCTTGTTTACAGTTTCTGCAAACATTGTGACAGCATTTAACTCAAGATTCGGTGAGAGTTTGAGATGACTTTTTTTGGATTTTGACATGGAAGCTTATAGCGTCTCATGATTTTTTTTATGCTTGTGTATCTACTATTAAATTCAACTATCTAAGTTAGTAAGTTAGTAAAGATACATATGAAATTAAAGATAAGTATAATGAAGCCATAGATATCGTTGAATACAAAATGCAAAATGAAACTTTTCATTATCACCTTGAGGTACGTTTGCCCTTTTTTTGCTGATTCCTGCCAATTATTTAATGTTAAATTAAAAATTAAATTATGTAAGTTAGCAAACATATACATGGAAAGATAATGAAGCCACAGATATCCTTGAATAAAAAATAGAGAATTAAACTTTTTATTATGGTTGTCAATTTTCTTACTAATTCCTGCCAATTATTTAGCGAATTATTTAAGTTAGATTCGGAGTTTAAATGTACAATTGTTACCAACTCTAGATTATTCGCAACTCAATCTTCGTTCTAATCATGTGGTGAATCAATACTGTAAAAGTGTAAAATTTTAGTGAAGCATTTGAACAACACCAAACAAGCAAGGATCTACGCTGCATATTGGACAAGAGAAGAAGTCTAATTTGTCTTTGCAACGGCCCTTGTAAAGATTAAAACTAAAAAATGAAAAAGTGCAGTGGTAAAAGATTTAAGAAGATTAAAGAAGCTTGGATTTTGGCGAATCTCACAGAAATAGGTTATACATATTTGGTACATTATAATTGAAGAAATGCATAGAGTACTAACCAATCTTAGCATTACATTCTATTTATAAATGCAGAAATATATTATACATATCTGCATTGATGTAGAGAGAAATTACCAATTAGCAAGCGCACCAATTCTTGAAAATTCTTCAACCGAAAATTCATAATTTAGTATGAAATTAATATTGAACAGTGAAATTTAACTTTAGAAATTGTCAAGGTTAAGTTTTTGAGGAGAGAGGAAAGAAGACTAAGGAATGTATGTGGAAGTAGATTGAGAAAATGTGTGTAGACGAGAAGACGTTAGATTGAAAAGGCATGGCGGGGTGACGTATAAAAATGGAGGAATGACAATGAACGGGGGCTTGGTTAAACGAAGTACATACATCATGTCAACTTATTTTAATATAATATATTATAATATAAGTAAAAACAGTATACAGAAAAAAAAAATTTTGCTTGTTATCAAGTATTTTTAATGAAGAATTGATGAGTAAATAACGTGAAAATAAAACAGGCCATGTTTATTTATAATCTCTGTATCTATCTATGCTGCGCGCGGAGAAAGTCTCAGCACGTAGACCCCGCGAGCTATGCGGTCTTCGCCGTGCCTCCGTGTGCGTGGAGATCCCTATCTCTATAGCACGGAGACTCGGCTTGCACGCGAAGATTTTCTGATCTGCGTGACGAACATGTCAGTGAAAGTAAAAAAAAAAAAACTATATATTTAATCCAATTTTAAGTTTAAGCCTAGTAAGGTTATAATCTTTAAGAAAACAGCAAAAGCAACTTCTCAAATCTTTGCACTTCATTATAAAAATACAAAATCTGTAAAATCACAAAAATTTCACATTTATTGAACATTCCAACCTGAATCAATATTACCCTCAATAGAAATAAACGAAGTTCACTAAAATACTGGATTTAGAAATTACATTTAGCATGATCTGAAGTTTCAATTACAAGCATGTCTTCATAACATAATATAGATTGAAACAAAATATACAACAATAAGCTTTGCAATCAACAAGCGAGTAATACAAAAAATGCATTAGAAATAGATCTACCATTACTCCATATATCCTCATGTAAGTTTTATTTGATAATAGCCTTCTTAGCATAGTACCGAGATGGTGTGTAGCTGAAGAAGCGGCTGGGAGAAAAGCAAAAGTTGCAGCAATGTCTACCACTATTTTTGTTGCTGTAACCTACCAATCGAGTAAGTAAGATACATAAATTCAAGACGCGCGTCAGTTAATGAATATACATAACAATTCATCATGGCCATGTATAAGCTCAACATATAGAAATTTTTTTAATACATCAGTTTCTGGTCCTCAATTCGTATACCATCATGTTCTGCTTTCACAAATTCTTAAGAACTTCATAATCTTTCTCCAATTGCTTAGTTTTATATCTTGCGCTTCTGTGTGGAACCAATTTCTAAGATAAAATCAAATTCTTCAAAATAGAAAGACAGATCAAATTATTCAAACTCCAATACGTCTTATTTTTATAGCAGATTGGAAAAAAAAGATATGGCAATGGATATAATAAAACGTATAAAATTGGAGGACTAGAGGAGTGAAAATAGGAAAAATGAACAGTAATATCTCATTGGTTAATATTGCATCTACAATGTCCACAAACTGCCTTTTTTATATAGTAGTGAAAATAAATAAAACCAATTGCTATTTTACTATATAGCATTAGATAGAAATCATTTTACTATTTTACCATCCGCAAGAAGGCCATTTTGAAAAATTCTTCTTATTAGATTGTTTGGTGCTGTCAAAATATAATTACAACCGAGTTAAATCTCGCGGTTACCTTCTTCGATTGATTCTTTTTCTACACTCGGATCAACGGTTAGTATAATCTCCGTGTCCTTGTGCCGTTGCTTCACCGGACAATCCTTTCTACCGACGTTACTTCTCCGGTGAGAACCCTAATTGCATATGTATATATACAGATGTAAGATTTATGAGTTTATTAATTAATTGTACGCTTTTGAATTGATGTATACTTTAGATTCATTATTCCGTTAAAGATCCACTGTAAATTATGAACATTCAATTGTTTTTTTTTTTTTCTGTCTTTTAACAAACACAAACTCGAGCACGAGCATATATGTTCCGTCTGCTGGTGTATGGTTTATGGTTTTTAAGAGTGTTAGCAAGTCGAGCTTTTTTGGCCTCTGATACAATTTTAAGGGGGGTGGCTCGTTTGAGAATACCTATCTCAAAATCTGACTGCTATTTTGAGCTTTTACATGGATCGACTGTATTGAGTTTTGGGGTTTTTATCTAAAAAGATTGGACCTTGTTAAGAGGGTTATAGTTGAGCATTGTAAGATTTTTCCTTTGTAGTTTTTCTTTATTATAAGCATAGAAACTGATTTTCAATTCATGGATTTTGTTATAGGAATTTTTTCAATTTCCCCAAATTATGAGTAATTTAGAAAATATATATATATATGACTGAATTTCTATTGCTTTTAAGTTCCATGAAATTCATTTCTTATATTGAGTCTCTGAAGCCCTGCATAATATTCGTAGAGTGTTAATGGTAGAAATTTACCAAATAATTGCTTAGAAAAACTGAATCTCTTTCTATATGGCTACTTTTCTAGCAATATTTCATGTTTCCGTGAGGGGTTCGAAGCCCTTATACACAAACTAGAGCCTCCTTGGAAGGCTTAGAACATAAAGATCTGTCATATTTAGGAATTATACATTTACGGGTAGTGCATGTCTGCATACTGAATAATTTTTAAAGTGTTAACTAGCTTTTGCATGATCGAATGGTAGATGGATTGGCAAGGACAAAAGTTAGCGGAGCATCTGATGCAGTTGATTCTGATATCTTTTGCTGTGGTGGCATTCATCGTGGGGTACGTGTTGGGATCATTTCAAACAATGCTGCTTATATATGCAGCTGGTGTTGTCTTGACCTCTCTAATTATAATTCCCAATTGGCCCTTCTTTAATCGCCACCCTCTAAACTGCTTGGACCCAAGCGAGGCTGAGAAGCATCCCAAGCCGCTGGCTGCTAAATCTGGTCCAAAGAAGAAGACTTCTAAGAAGTAGGTCATTTGGCTTAGCTAACATAATGTGTTACTTTATCAGAGTTCCTTTTTCCCCTGTTTTGGGAAAGGGTGGCCTTTTGGAATTTAGGAAGTTCAGTCTTTACAGTGCCTCAATATTTGCACTTTTGCTTTCATTTTTCCCAAGTATGATCTTACATGTATTGGTCCTGGACATCTTGATATGTTGATGTGATTTTGGTTATAATTGTCATTTGTTTTTGTCCATTAGGGTTAGTTAAATTTTTAGTCCACCGTAGCACATGTTTATTGAAATTTTTGAATCTATGGAAGGTGATAGTATGTATCTGATAGCTGTTCTAGAATTGCCTTGTCCTCAGTTGATAGGTAGATCGTTATCAAGTTCTTACAATATACCTAAGCATATAATCTCCCAGGCTAGTTCGCCCATTTCCAAGTTAACTTGGCTACATAGTGGTGAAACTCTATGAGGTTGGATGCCTATCGTGATCATCTTTTTCAGGAAAATGATAGGTCTAGAATTTGAGTAACGAGTATGTGCACTGTGCTTTAAACTTTGGTGCCTGTGGTCTCCTTAACCAAGGGGCTGTAAAATTCTGCGTCGGAATAACTCAACGCATAGATAACTCTAAGACACAAAATCAACATATTAAATTCCCTTTTTTTGAGGAAGTTTTGGCTATTCGGTCTGTATTTTTTATGTTCTAAACTTGCATTAGCTTTGAGTCCAATTGCCTTTTTATTAAAATATAAAAAGAATGAGGTGATTGGAACATGTCGGCTTACAACAGGTTTGGCCCCTTGATATTTTGATGACTTTTGTATATGATTAGGATGAACTTTTCTGCTTGATTCAAATTTCTAGCTAGAGCATGCTGGGAGTGATTATGGGTCTCATGAAATGTGCAGATAATAAGTCGGCAGTGGTTGTAGGTCCTACGAAATGCGTAGATAAATTAGTGTATCTTTGGTAAAACTTTTTGTAGATTATAAGAGATAGGTCTTATGGAATATGTTGATAAAAAATGTGGGTCTTACAAAGTGTGTGGATAAATTCGTGTATCTTTAGTGAAGTATTTTTTGTAGAATATAAGATGTGAGTTTTACGGAATATGTTGATAAAAATTGTGGGTTATACGAAATTGTGGATACCCAACGACTCTCCATCCATAGCTTTGGTAGGACGTGAGTTTGACGGCTTTTTGTACTTTTTAGAATCTTATAACATGTGGATCTTGCGGAATACATTAATAAAAATTGTGCATCCTACGAAATTGTGGATACCCAACGAATCTCCATCCATAACTTTGGTAGGGGCATGAGTTTGACAGCTTTTTGCACTTTCTAGAATTCTTATCAATTGTTTGTGATGATGTAATGTCTCGTTTGGATCAACCACATGTGAAGCAAGTAGCCACTCTCTCCCAGACTATGGATGTTTTTACTTCCACAGCAATTTTTAAGGTTTACATTTTTGAGGTTGTAGGTTTCATTGGAATCAACCACACAAATTGCTGTGTGTAGTATAGAATCACCTGTCCATGTCGATATTTTGTTAGAATCATAAGTGGAATTTTTAGAATCCCTTGAGATATTCCTCTTTAGTTGTTAGAGTATCTCCAAAAGACTCTNATGGATGTTTTTACTTCCACAGCAATTTTTAAGGTTTACATTTTTGAGGTTGTAGGTTTCATTGGAATCAACCACACAAATTGCTGTGTGTAGTATAGAATCACCTGTCCATGTCGATATTTTGTTAGAATCATAAGTGGAATTTTTAGAATCCCTTGAGATATTCCTCTTTAGTTGTTAGAGTATCTCCAAAAGACTCTTTAAACATGAGATGTTCTCTATTTTAAAGAGTCAACATTTAAAATTATGCTCCAAGAGACTCTTTAAATTAACATTTTAATTTAGAGAGTGGAAAGTCAAACTCACTCTCTATAATTTAATGCATTTAAAAAGTTTCAATTCTCAATGTAGGAAAGAATTTGGAGAGTCAAACTCACTCTCTATAATTTAATGCATTCAAAAAGTTTCAATTTTCAATGTAGGAAAGTTATAAAATAATCTAAAGAAAAGATAGTTAAAATAAAAGATAAAGAAAAATAATAATTATTTTTTTTGGGAGTTGTAAAATTTAGTGTTAAATATAAATAGCTTGTTGGAGTACTTCAAAATTTTAACTCTTTAAATTTATAGATGCTCTCCAAATGATAGAATATGCTCTTTAAAAATAGAGAGTCTCTTGGAGATACTCTTAGATAGTTTTCAATGATAATCACTCCAATATTGACTTGAAAAAAATGAAAGATTACGTGAATTATTGGATCGAATATGTTGTAGAAATAGAAAGTCAGTTCTTCAATTCTTATAACTGGTTCTAAATATTCGATTGTTAGCATATAAAGTGATCGAATATTGAACCGATATCCATCTGAATTGGCAATCCAGTCGGATTTTTCTAACATTGACATTCATACCATAATTGGTTCATAAAATTTTGTTACGTCATTTATTAATGTCGATCTAATTTTGTAACATAAGTTGCTCTCCATGGTGTCACACATAGTAACCATTGTCGATATTTTTCGTTAGTATGTGATCCCTTTCTCCATTAACGAATTGATATTTTTTTTACAAGTCAATAAACCTTAACTTTTCCAATTAAAGTCCTTGTAAATATCTTCTTCTACCGCAATCATATGTTCTGATATCGTGATAAATTATATTTTTAAGCCCTGTTTGGCAAAGATATTTTAAGATTATAAGTTAATCAAACTTTATTTTTTAAACCTATATTTCTTTTTCTTTTTTTTTTTTAATTCACTTTTTCATGTGATTCACCAACTTGTAATCTCACAGCACTTTGTCAAACAGGTATTAAAAGCTTAAAGCAATGGAATGGGGTGACATTTACATTAATTGTTGAACAGATAAATTGCACCAGTGGTCCTTAATATATCGTTTCAATTACGACTTTGCTCTCAATTTTTAAAAGGAACAATTTACTTTCAACTTTTCATTGTTGTTATGCATTAAGTTCAAAATGGCACAAGATATTCAATTTGTATTTCTTTTGCATCATTATATTGAAGAGGTTATCGATCACTTTAGAAATGTAAATTACAATTTGGATCTATTCTACAACACGATTGTAGTTGCTCTGAACCTGTATTAAATTCATCTAAATGTCTATATCAACGGTTGTCATTGCATGAAAACTCAAATTGATCGTGCTACATTTACATAATGGTTTACATACGATGATGTAGATATATATATATATGATTAAGCCCCTGTTTGTCTCTCATTTTAAAAGAAAGAATAGAGTTTTGAATAGTATATTTTAAAGAATGTGTGGTTAAAACTTAAAGAAACTTTATTGGTTTCTGTATAGAATATATTATTGTGTGAATGTGTGGTAGAGAAATGATACTGTCGCAAACAATTTAATATTTAAAGGATGACGAACACAGCCTAAGTTCGAATTTCTTCAAAAAAAAATCACTATTTATTTGATACTTCATCTGTATTAAATCATTATGTAGCTATTTATGTACAATTAAAAGTATTCTTACGGAAAAGGTGAAAAGCTCGATTCTAATTTTATGATGAATTTTGCTATTTGTATACCGAAATTTTTTCACAATTGGAGGGGCTTCAGTCCAATAAAAAAAAACGTGAGCCCATATTGTGACGAGCAGTACAATATGATTCCAAAATCTACAATACCCTTGTTTGAAAATATCTATCTTCTGACGCGTTTCTGCCATTTGCCCATTCTGATTTCTTTAAATCCCTGCACCTTCCACGCTCACGAGAGATCTCAACCATTTCCCCCAATATTCTTTGCCCATTCCTGTACTTATCCAACAAATCTGACTTCTTTTTTTCGATTATAAATTTATAATCAATATCTTTTCGTTACCTCAACTGTCTAACAAGGGTTCAGACTGATTTTCGGGTAATTTTTAGCTTTTTCTAATATTTTTTCAGCTGAATTTGTTAGATTTAGTGATTTGCTTAATCAGTAGCTATAGAAATCACTATATATGGATTCAGTTTCTAATTTGATTAGATCAACGGTCGATCTAATTTTGGTATAAATTATTGAATTTGAAATTCATAATGTAATTTTGTATTTTTTATTTTCACAAAACCTTCGTTTTTTTTTTTTTGGCCTTTGATTTTGTATGTATTTTTCTATTCACAAACTTTTAACTGCTTAAATCCTTGATTAACATATAACGCAACGTTTATGAACATTAGTTACTGTTTCGTAACTGAAAAGTTAGATATTTGTTCTGTAACGTGAAACTATGAAAATAACATCTAATATTCTATCGAAAATTGTTGTCAGCGAATTATTGTATCAGTGGTGTTATGTTTCTTTTTGACTTATTCTTTTCCTTACTTTTGACTGTTTGAGGGCGGGGCAGGGTGGGGTGAGGGGTTTAATGAGTTACCAATGAGGTTTGTGGGTATGGGGTGTTTGGCGGGTGACTAATGAGAAGTTGTTGGTGGGTTGGTGAACTTGATATTTGAATCTATAAAAGGATTATTAAACATGTGCCGATTTTATTGTTTGTTGATGCATGTTTACCATGGTGGTTGCCATTTGACTTTATGTTATTAACTTTTATATTTGGCCCTTGCCATTCTAGTTAGTTATTCATCGAAAACTCTTATTTTGATTTATTTGTTTTTCCTCCTCTTTACGAATAACTGTAGGATTATTTAGCCGTCAAAATGGAAGTCACCGCAGGTTAAAACGGATAGGTTATGGCATTGGCAGGTATTTCAACCTTTAGTAGATTTTTCCTTATTTCAACTATTCTTTCAATTTAGTGTCTGGGAAACAAAATTTACTTATTTTTTTTTGTTATATGGCTTTCTTTCACATGTCTGTTCTCTATTAGATATTTGGGCAATGTGCGCGGGAAAAAACGCATCAGGAAACTTTAAATTTGGTATCAACCTGGTTGGTGCGAGTAAGCCAAATTACTGTAGGAGAGTTGGTATGGAAATTGATCTCGATTGGATGAAGCATAGGAAACCGATGCCCTTTACAGCTCATTTGATTCAATTTGCGGCATTGTTAATGGCTTGGTCTTGTAGAATTCCCATAAGCGAAGGATATCATGAATTTGTTTAATTAGGTGCCAATCGTTTAGCTGCATTGATAAATTCTAAAGACACTTCCTTTTTGCTTGAAGAAGTGAATTACTGTATCCGATATGTGTTTCTCCAATTTACATGAGCATGATACCCCGGCTTCAAAGATTGATGATCATTATTATTGTCCCATCTTGCCTGGATTGCCTGATGATGTGGCGAAATACTGTCTTTCTCTTGTTCCTCGATCTAATTTTCCAGCCATGGGGGTTGTAAGCAAGCGATGGAGGTCGTTTATCAAAAGCAAAGAGTTCATAACTGTTAGGAAATTATCAGGGGTGCTTGAGGAATGGTTATATGTCCTTAGTACGGATTCTGAAGGAAAAGAAAGCCACTGGGAGGTTTTAAATTGCTTGGGACGTGAACACCAGCAACTTTCACCAATGCCGGGTCCTGCTAAAGCCGGTTTTGCTGTGGTGGTTCTTCACGGAAAGCTTCTCGTCATTGCTGGCTATTCTATGGTCGACGGAACTGGGTCTGCCTCAGCAGATGTTTATCAATACGATTCTTGCCTCGACAGGTTTTCCACCTTTCCCCTTCTCATTCTGTGCATCTCCATTAGGAATTTATTTTTTTTCTGCTTCCAACTTTAGCTAATCAAACTTTTGTACTTTCTAGAACTGATCTATGTTCAATTTGTACGATGATAACTCATATAACTTGGGGGTTAGTTAAAATCGAATAAGCCAAGGTCCCATATTTGATTGAACTCAAATTTGAGCGATCAGTGTACTTTTTAAAAGCTGCATCATATTAAACTAATAAGCGTGTCTATAACAGTTCAAATTTACGCCTTTATGGCATTGCCTTGTTATAGTGCCCCTCTCCATTCCTACTATGTTGATTTTACTGTGTTCTGTCGTGAACACCAGAACAAGTCAATTCTTAAACTAGATTTCTCCCTCAAGTCAACTGACTTCGATCAGATCTGTAGCTTGCTTTTCTAATGATTTACTAATTTATTTTCATCCCTAACACTGATTTTTTTTTTCAATCTGATACTGGTTGAGAACAGATCAGCTGGGAACTGGTCATCATGAATGGTGATAAAATCCTCGTATATCAATTAATTTTCTAGGCTTTTATCTTTGAGAATCTTGGCTCATTAAAAGATACAATTCCCTCTAAATCATTTATCATACATTGCCAACTGGCTTCATAAACTTGTCAGATTAATTTTGCAATGGGAAACGGGCTACTCCATGATGTCGTCTGCATTCATGAATTCTAATACTCCAATCGATGCATCAAACATCGAGCTAGAAATTTATCGTGTGTAATTTATCTTTTGATTTTCTGCTTGCTGGAAAACGAAAAGATCCTGAAAATATAATAGCTTAGTCTTTCTTGGTCTGATTTAGAGATATATCGACTAATTTTTTGTAGCTGGAGCAAATTGGCTAGCATGAATGTGGCACGTTATGACTTTGCTTGTGCCGAGTTAAATGGCATGGTCTATGCAGTTGGAGGATATGGCATAGATGGTGAATCTCTCTCTTGTGCTGAGGTGTACGACCCAGATACTGACAAGTGGACTCTAATAGAGAGTCTACGCCGCCCAAGGTGGGGATGTTTTGCATGTGGGTTTGAGGGAAAGCTATATGTTATGGGCGGGAGGTCAAGTTTCACTATTGGAAACTCAAGGTTCATCGATGTTTATAACCCCGATATGCACACATGGTGTGAGATGAAAAATGGTTGTGTCATGGTTACTGCACAAGCCATGCTCGGGAAGGAGCTCTTTTGCATGGAGTGGAAGAATCAACGGAAACTAGCTATATTTAACCCAGCGGAAAATTCATGGAAGATGGTGCCAGTTCCCGTGACTGGGAGCTCGAGCATCGGGTTTCGATTTGGCGTACTAGATGGTAAGCTTTTGCTGTTCCCGGTACAGGAGTATCCGGGTTGTAACACCCTGTTGTATGATCCTAATGCTGCCCCCGGGTCTGAATGGCAAACTTCCGAGATAAGGCCGTCGGGCTTGTGCCTATGCAGCGTGACAATTAAGGCTTGAGTCGAGTATTGAATCGCCACACTAGATGGTGCTTATCGTCGTAAAACTAAGATTTCATTAAGCTGTATTACGTTGGGATTAGGTTTGTTTACTGTAATTTTTTTTGGGATCATCAGATTACCCGGAAGAAGAGGCTCGTGCTATTGTGTAATTATTTTATCCTTCCTTCAGTATTAATCGTTAACTCTGTTTGGTACAAATTAAAATTTTAAATCAAGTTAAAGTTAATAATTAATCATGAGTTTTACAATTTTTCATCAATATATTTCATCACTTTTTATTAAAATTTACAAAAAATTTAATTTTGATCCCTACTAAACAGGGGCTAATTTTAGGTTATTTCCAACCTCTGACCAAAATTTGAGGTAAGTTTTGTATTATTTTTCACTTCATCCCTGACTAAATACACCAGATGAACAGTACATTGGGATTTTCTTCATTTTTTCATTCTTAACAATTATTTATCTTAAAAATTATTTATTTATTATGACACAAGTTATTAAATAAATAATTACGTTTAGTTAACAAAAATATTAAATTCATTCCTTAATTATTATTAACTACATGATTAAAATTTATTACAAATAATAATAATAATTTGTTGTGTAACAAAAAATGGACACAAATACCCTTAATAAAAATTTGATACAATATGGGGGAAAGGGTGGGAGCAAAAATGACATTAACCATTTTGGTGCAGAGTATGGTATCAGATTGGAGAGAGTTTAAGTTTACACCATTTTTTTGGTGCAAAATGATGTTTTGGGATGACTTTACGAATCATATAGAGCTGATTATCAAATCCACGGGAGTTCACGTAGTTGGTCTACCAAACTACCAATGAGGGCCCATCCAATGTGCTCTGAGCATTAAAAGTTGAAAAGAGAAATTAATGGTCCGTTTGAGCCACATTATTATAGAATGAGAATGAAAAATATAGTCGTTATTGGACCTCAAACAAGATATAGAAATTCTAAATTGATGGCTTGACGTGATGAATGACGATCATATTTTTCATTTTTATGGATAAAAAATGAGAAACAAATAGGAGATTACTTTAAACTCTACTTTTCAAATTTTAATTTCAAAATTATTTTCCCAATAATCAGATAATTACTTTTTAAAAATATGTACACCATTTCTCTTTTTCCCTAGAGCTCTTTCATTGTTCCCAAAATGGCGAATGTGAATTCAAGCAAAATTACCTTGCGAGCATACCACGGTGGGATCCAGCCGTCAAAGATAATCGTTCTTGCACTATATTTGATTCTGCTGCGTCGTCGAATTCTTAAATTCCTAAAAAATTTAATGAATTTAGACTTCACAAATTTCCATTTCAAGGGAGACGAGGTTTTGGGTACAGATTTGATTTCGATGAGAAATGGATAGAGGTAAAGATGGATCGAGAATCAAAAAACATGTGACCCGACAATTATTGAAGACAACATCTAGGCAGCATTCGTGAATTACTTACGACGCCCTCGTCGACTGGCACCCCCAATCTCATTTATCTAAGGATCCAGCCCTTGAATCTCGTGACATATTGGGAAGGTGGATGATTTGTTGGGATCGATCTGGTGCTTTCAAACATATCAACAGTTCCGCCAAGGACGCCAGAGACCCGGGTGAGCGATGTGTCTGTGCCATTGGTGGCTTGTACACATGTAGCTGGTGGTGAATGGGGTAGTCATGTCAGAATTAGTGCACTTTAGAATTTTTTGGGTACCGGTTGCTGATACATGAGTAGCGCAAGGTGGGATAAACTCTAAAAACATTTAGATTCTTTATTTGAAACAATTTTATCCAAAAAACAAACCAAGGTTTCAACTGCCCAAGCCACCGCGGGAATTGTCTGTGGGAGAATGGTTTTCATTGCATAGCCCTTCATGGAGTTCGAAAAACCAACTGGAAGAAGATTTAAGTTGCTCCAATTTAACATTCTACTCTAACGCTGCATTTCAGCTGCAAGTCTGCAAAATCGAAGCCCAATAAGACAAATTTTGGACATGCTCTCTACGAAGTTTCCAAAACATTTGCTTCAGAAAACAAATATAGAAAGCAATCTCAAAATTGTAATGGATATTTTTTTCTTCTTAACTTAACATCAATGTTCAGATTACTTTCCATATTTGCTTTCCAAAAGCAATTTTTTGGAGATTCTGCATAGAGCACATCAAGAGGTCATTTTGTTGAAGAAAGGGTTTGATTTTGCCAACTTACATTGCATGAAATGTTCAGCCGAAATGCACCACTAGAGGATGATGTTCAATTGAAACAACTTAAATCGTCCTGGTTGATTTTTCGAAGTCATAAAAGACTCTAATGAAAACCATTCTCCCACATACGAATCCCGCGACAACGCAAAAATTAAAACCCCAATTTTTTCAGAGCCTTGAATGTAGGCTCACATTTTGATGGACGACGTGTTGCCACCAGAGTTGAGCGGAGGATTTCCTGAATATATTCTCTTCAACCATCTATTTCAATCTGAGTCGAGCATTTTGATAGAGTTATTCCTCCGTCAGCCATTGGCAAGTATTATTCGACTCCAGTCATCGCTATGTTAATTAAACATATCGCTTATGTTGCCATCACCAAAATCATCCCTAAAGCTAAAGTATTGCTACAAAGAAGACGTGTCATTAATGGAACAATAAAAATATTCAGTAAATAACCAAGCTCTTCAAAGACCTTTTTAGGAAAAAAGTTGGGAAAATGTTCGTTAACTATTCCCAGCCACTAGGAGCAGCAGCAGGAGCCGGCTCCCAGCCAGTAGGAACAGCAGCAGGAGCCGGCGGCATTACATCAACTCCAGGTGCTGCCATTGGCGGCGGGGCAGCCGAGTCCCATCCATCAGCAGTTACTCCTGCAAATTATTGGATTCTCAAATATTCAAATTCTTGGAATTCGAGTGAAGAATAACTTCGACCGAGAAAACAAACTAAATACTTGAAGAACCTTCAGACTGGAACACGCAATAGAACATAAATCACCTAGTAAAAGTTTCACAGCTCATTTTTTAAGACGATGAGGTTAATTATCAGTTTTTCGCAGTTATAAATTTCACCAATTAAACATAATAAAGGGAATGTTGTGGAATATAATTTGCACAGGAAATCAAAAATCAATTCCTTTGTACAGGAGAGAACACTAACCAACATCAGCAGTCCAACCACTGGCAGCTGGTGGAATAGCACTTGCCATCTCAGGAGCCCATTGAGCTTCGGGAATTTGACCACTAGACCAATCCGCCCCAGCAAGTGCACCAGCTGTATAATCACCATAATCTGGGAGTGCGGGTACTTCCTCCTCTTGTTCCTTGGCTTCCTCTGGCTCCCTGTAGAAAAATAGATCAACCTGCCAACAGAGATTAAATCAAGTGTTAAACATGTATTGAAGCACTGAGATATCATTAAAGACATTTTCCCATACTCAAAACTGCATTACAATTTAAGTGTAACATAACAGACCAACACTTGAATGGAAGATCAAACCCATCTTGGCAGATTAGAGTCTTGTGTACCTCCAAGAATGGTCAAATTTAGCCACTTAAACAAAAGAACAATGCTATATATAACATTTACCATGATATCCCACTTGTGTCCAGGAGCAATGACACCACGCATTTGAAGAACCATCCTTGCTAAGAGCCAAAACAGACAACCAATGCTGTGCTTCCCCTTGTTATTGGCAGGGATACCAATATCAACATATCGCATAGGGGAATCAGTATCACAGAAAGCAATGGTGGGGATGTTCCCAAGTGCAGCTTCCTTAATAGGCTGCAACACATTCATATTAAGAACCAGAATAATGATTATTATACAATGTTTGCAGCTCTATGGTATTTAACAGATGCACTAAGATGTGAAAATGTAAACAACTGACCTGGTGATCAGTCCTTGGATCAGTAAGGATGAGAAGACGTGGCTCGCTGAATGAGGTCTGAAGTTGGTTTGTGAATGTTCCAGGAGTATGGCGTCCAGCAATTGCATGAGCCCCAGTGTACTGGGCAAACTTCAGGACAGCCCTTTGCCCATATGGCCTTGCAGATTGAACAATGATATCCTGAGGGTTCTCGATAGCAACGATAACCCTTGCTGCCATCTGAAGCTTTTCCCATGTTTTTCCAAGGTTGATGATGTAAATTCCTAGACAGCAAAATAGAATAATTAAAAACATTTATAAATGAAGTCCAGAATATCAAATCTATAGCTCGGCACGTACATTCATCTTACATGTCACAGCCCAAAGGGAAGCACAACTCAGTTTATTATTGAAACTATATGCATTCAATTCACAGGCACGTGATTTTTCAAAAAAAATACCGACACGTCGCCGACACGTTGATTAAATTCTTTAAAATTCTTCATTTATACAGTATAAATTTAGTTTTATATTGGTTATTAATTTTTCTCATTAAAATTTTTTAAATATGAATATACATTTGTTATTAACTAATAATAACTCTTGAGTTAAATATATTATATATTTTTAATAAAAAAAATTTAAGATAAGAGTGTCCGAGGAGTGTCGATATCGACACGTGTCAGATACGTGTCGAAACACAAACACGCTACTCTAGTTGAAGTGTCTTGTGCTACAAAGATGTTGACTTAACTCAGCTGAATAACATGAACATATAATATTTTTAATAAAAAAATTATGGCTCAGTGTCCGAGGAGTGTCGGTATCGACACATGTCGGACAAGGACACACTAATCTTGTTGAAGTGTCCGTGCTACAAAATGTTGACTTAACTCAGCTGAATAACATGAGTATGCAGCCAAAGCCCATTTTAGATTCATTGACTTCTGACCAAACAAAGAACTATTGAAGGGAAGTGATTACATTTGCTGAAAACAATCATATTAGGCTCATTTGATACTATATGCTGCATCATATTATTTTAGCATGCAAAACGGTAGGATTGACCAATATAACATATAGCGCAGCACATTTAAGCATACAAAAATGAGACTGGCTAAGTCTTACAACATGGAAAATAATAATCAGAAATTTGATCTGAACAATTAGTCAAGAAAAAAAATCATTGACAAACCTACTCAAGAAATTTTAGAAAATTATACATCTACTATAAATATCTTGGATCACAGGGAAGCTCATAGGAAACATAAAATAGGAGTGAAATTACCAAATAATAAAAATAAAAGGACAAGATCCTAATACATTTGATAAATAACAAAGTAATCGTTTAATATTCAAAGCAGGGACATCTAATCCGGAACAAAAGGTAAAAAATTGATTGATTTATTCCTTTCATGCCATTAAGATTGCTATATCGATAGCACGTTACTTATCGAATTGACAAAAGTAGAATTCCATAGGACAGATCACAACTCAAAAAATTCACACTAATCTAATCTAACTAACAAAAATAAGCCATCATCTAATCATAAATACAACTATAGATGCAGATATATATATATATATATATATATGTGTGTGTGTGTGTGTGCAGAAATAAAACATCTCCTAATCATAAAGATAACCAAACGTTCCATTTGGAAATCACAGTTTTTGGTTTTGCACAATATTTATAATTCAAAAACTAGAATTCTATAATATAAATCACAGTTCACAAATGAAAAAATTCACACTAGAATAGATCTCACTAAGCAAGCAGTCTAATAACAATTACAAATGCAAATCTACGCCTATATAATAATTTAAGCAAATATATCTACCGTCGTTTCGGCGCTTGAAGACGTAACGTTCCATTTGAAAGTCACAGTTTTTTGTGCCAAGGTGAACTTCGGCGGCCAACATCATCTGAATGTCGGCCTCTTTTGTTGAAAGAATCCTTGGTCCGGTCGCCATTTTTGGTGCTTCCTCTTGCCCTTTGCTTTGCTAGGGTTTTGGATTTTGCTCTGGGTTAGAGTGATGTATAAAATGCTAACATGCTATAATGCGAAGGCTTTCAGGATTGGTATTTATGTAAATTAGAATGGAATTTAAATACTTTGAAAACCCTAGTGAATTTTGGTTTGTTTGGGCCTTTCCAGAGCTTGGGCTGAATATATGGTCCTGACTTCATTGGATCTGGATTCTGTAATTATGTGGGCCATTGAGCCCAACAATGTTGTAGTCCTTATTTGTTCGGATTTCGAAACATTTGGACATTTGTCAATTCGCAGTCACACAATAAACGATTAGTGAAATTCACATGGTAAATCTGAACTGACATTTGGATTCAATTTGAAACCTTACAAATTGACTAAGGGTCCGTTTGATAGCAATGATGAAAAATGAGTGAAAAAAAATGTTTTATAGGGAATTGATTTTCCTATAAATTGCTTTATTGGGAATTGTAATTTATTGTGTTTGATTGGTATAATTTTCCATGAAAAATGTTGAAAATTTGGTGTCTGTTTGGTTTCATTTTTTATGGAAATTGTCCATTAAAATGATAATAGTTTCTACCATTGGGTCTAGAATTTATTCCAATAACCAAAAAAAATTGAAAAAAAAATAATCATACCGAATATCATTCGGTTGACTTTGTTTTGCATGAAAATTGTTAATAAAAGTGAAATTTTTTTTTTTTATCATTGTATCTAGAATTTTTTCCAATTACCAAAAAAAATACCTGGAAAATATTTACACACCAAAACATCATGACTTTATTTTCCTCAAAAAGGTGAAAAATTTGAAAAGTTGAAAAATATTTTTTCAGGAAAATTTTAGCCATCGAACACTACAAAAGTTGGAAAATGGAAAAAAATATCCATGAAAAATGTGTACTATCAAACGGGGCCTAAAACTTCATTAAAATTTAAAATTGAGAACAAATTATATAGAATCGTCGATTATTTTTTTAGATCCCGACTTTTCAAATATTACTAGGCAGAGGGTATTATATATAATATATAAATGTGGCTAATAATCTTTGAATTTTCATTTAAAAAAATGCCACTCACTCTCTCCTTTTTCATGCAATCTAAATTCATGTCCAACCACCTTAACCCACCCTATTACTATCTCTATGTATATTACTATCTATATAGTATTATCCATTATAATTTTTTGTTAAATTCTTTATACGGTCCAATCTGTTTCATCAAGCATAACCAATATTCACAAAAATATATTTCAAATTAAAATTATCACAAGTGTACGGTTAATTAAGAAGTAATAAAGTGGAATTAAATTCAAATATCGTTCTACGGAGATTGATTAGTTCGATTTTATTATCACGAATTTAACCAAAACAAGAATAGTGTTTTGTGTTTGTTGATGACCAAATTATGAATAAATTAATCTACTGATGCAATAATGAGTAAATTAACTAAATTAAATGCAATTCATACTTAATGTAAATTAATGTATTTAATAATTGACAAACGCACTATGATCCAGAATTCTCATACAATAATCATTTTTAAGCTTAGTTCTATCTACGCTTTGAAGACACGATTGAATTTTGACAAATCAATGTTCATATTTTATTTAACAATCACTTCCTAGTAATATTAAACATACTCTCATATATGACCCGACTATATTTTTATGATAGATGCGAAAATAAAAGAGTGTACGAATTTTTATAAACACCTAAAAATTCACAGAGTATAGTGGTACAATTTATGTTGAACATATTTCTTTTTTTTTTTTGAATGCATAAAATAGGTCATCACATTTACACAGTAATTTTGAAGAAAATAAAATCACATAAATCATTCAATATTCTAAAAAGTGTTTTTAATGTCAAGTATGTAAAATTAAAAATTCATATTACACGGTTCATCGTTCTACTAGTACAAAGAAAACTAGCCTAACATGTTATGAGAAAGAAAACGAAAGAAAAATTGAAGAATCGACATCACCCAAATAAAGTTTGAATTAAATCTTCGAATCTTGGAATCGATATTCGTGTTTCTTGCCTCCTTCCATACTTCCAAAATCTCTTAGAAAATGTTATAATGTGTGTCCACACTTTTGGACGGCCATAGGTCTTTAAAAGACATTTCAAATTTTATTTCTATAAGATTTGAAATCATATAAGGAAACCAGAATTTTTTTTCCCAACTTAGCCTAAGCAGGAATCCAGTAGGAAATGGGATGGCCGCCCAGGCATATCAGACGCCCCTATAATTGAAGTTAAGGGTCGGGCGGCTATAATTGGGTGGCTGCCAAGTTATAAAAATTTCAAAAAAATTCCTTTCAGCCATTTTCTTCATTATTTTTCCATCTTAATCCTCTACATTAAATTACTTTGATTTTAGTGATTCAACTTTTACTCAAATGCATATTAGTCTTCCAAACTTCAATCCATTAGCTAATTGATCATTCTTTCTTTTCCAATTGTTTAGAAACAAGTCCAAAACTGAAATAAGATAAAATTAATCCAAGTTACGTAAAATAAAATACTAAAACGACACAAAAACTTAGGGTGTGTTCGGTAAAGATTAAAAGCCAATTAAAATTGAAAATATAGTCGTTATTGGATCCTTTTCATTTAATAAAAGTCAACAATAACGACTAGTTTTTCAAATTTAATCCCTACCGAATAAGCCCTTAATAATATTCTCGAATAAGCGCACAAAAATGCACTTATCAAACAACACATATCGAGCTTCGTAACTCCAAATTCCCAAATTCGTCAAGACTCTCTTGTCATACTTCAACTTCTCCATGATATTGGTTAATTCCTAAACAAGTAAAACTTATGGAATCCGGATAGAGAAATATTAAGTTCATAGGTTGAGGACGCTTGTATATATGGTCATAAAACCAAAGCTACTTACCGATTTTCTTTTATCCGAAAAGTGAGATTAGTGGATTTGAATATTTGAGCTTCATTGACTACGTATTTCCTCTTTGCAGGTTATCAAGCAACCTTACACAGTACTTCATTTTACAAAATTGTTAGTATATCGTATCTAACACTAAAAATAGATCGATTCTTTGGGATCCTTCTCTTTTTATTTTTTCAAATGAAAGGAACAAAGATAGAATCCGATTGATTCTCGAATGCCTTTCGAATGTTCCTCAATATGCAGACTATTCAAGGAACGTGATCATCCACTTTCGAAAGAAATTGGGAACCCCAAAAGGATTTTTAACGTTAACATCAAAAGGTGATGCGACCAACCGACCCATGTGTCGATCACACGCAATGGATGAATGGACGCAAGGGCGGATTTGGGGGGGTAGCTCCACTGGGCTAAAGCCTTATCCTAGAAAGAGTCTTTCTTCCTTAGCTTTTTGAAAATAAAAGTATAGTTCGGCACAAATTTAAAGTTAGCCCACTAACTACATTAGCCCAGCTTAAAAGTTAGATGGATCAAGTTTTAATCTAGTATTTGTGATTGGCCCACATACCAATTTACCCCCTTTTTTCCATCCCAATTCCCAAGACCTTTAGCCCACCTAATTAAAATGTAAAAACTCTTACCACTTTCCACGTTTCTAGAATTGGAATTTGAAAGCACGCAGTAGCAGCTGAGCTCCTCTTTCACTTTGGAAGTTTGGCTCTATAATTTTTATTATTTTTGGCATTGGAGAATTGGAAGCAAGCAGCCGAGTTCAATGATTTCTATACCGATAAATGGGAAGAATTCATCAACCACTTCCAGGTTTTTCTTTCTTAGTTCCGTACTTCCGTTCGTGTATGCTTACAGCTTATATCTGTTAATCTGTACGACTTTACATGAAATAAAGTAATAAAAATTTATTTTTATACAAGTTGATTTAAGATTAGTGTGATTTTGCCAAAGGTTAAAAATGGAACATCGTCAATCTGGTGCGAAGAAAAGGAAAACATTTTTCTCATTCTTTAAAAAGGTAGATGAATCTACCACAAGTACGCATTCCATTGAAGTTGAAGAGGATACTGCAATTCATCATCCTTCTGAAACAGAGCCTCGTTTATCTTCACAACCAGATTTGCAACATTATAATTTGATCGAAAGGGATCCGGGAAAAAGGAAGCACACTAGTGAACATCCTATTAATTTACAAGATGAGATTAGACGGACATATCTACGAGCAGGGCCTTATCAACCAATTCTTTTGAATTATCAGAAGTCAATATTTGGAAATCAAAATCGACGGCTTCAAAAAAATTGGTTCAGTTAGTTTCGGTGGTTGGAGTATTCACCCTCAACGGATAAAGCATATTGCTTTTACTGTTTTTTGTTTTCGAATGATGGTAATTCATCCAATAGTTCAGCATTAGTCACAGATGGATTTAACAATTGGAAGAGGGTTACCAAGGAGATAAATGTGCAATTCTTACTCACATGGGTTCAACACCTTCATCATTTCATAACCTGTGTATGAGAAGAGNACGAGCAGGGCCTTATCAACCAATTCTTTTGAATTATCCGAAGTCAATATTTGGAAATCAAAATCGACGGTTTCAAAAAAATTGGTTCAATCAGTTTAGGTGGTTGGAGTATTCACCTTCAACGGATAAAGCATATTGTTTTTACTGTTTTTTGTTTTCGAATGATGGTAATTCATCCAATAGTTCAGCATTGGTCACAGATGGATTTAACAATTGGAAGAGGGTTAACCAAGGAGATAAATGTGCATTTCTTACTCACATGGGTTCAACACCTTCATCATTTCATAACATGTGTATGAGAAGAGCTGAAGATTTAATGAGACCATCGGGACATATTGATAAAGTCATAAATGCTATATCTAGAGAGGAAGTTCTACAAAATCGACTGCGTCTGAAGACAACAATTCTAAGTGTTCGGTGGCTAGCACTTCAAGGTTGTGCGTTCAGAGGTCATAACGAATCTTCATCTTCATTGAATCGTGGAAATTTTATTGAACTAGTGAAAGCTTTTGCAAAAATGAATACAGAAATCGGAGAAGTTGTATTGGATAAAGCTCCTCAGAATGCTAAATACACTTGTCCAAATGTTCAGAAAGAAATTTTGCACATTATGGCCAATAGAGTACGTGAGATGATTCGTGAGGAGATTGGAGAAAATTGCTTTTGTATTCTTGTCGATGAAGCACAAGACGAATCTAAAAGAGAACAAATTGCCATTATCTTGCAATTTGTGAACAGTGATGGTATTATAATAGAACGCTTCTTTGCGATCAAAAGTGTTAGTGACACTACATCATTGAATCTCAAAAATGAGATACGTGATGTTCTTGTTCATCACAACTTTCAGGTTCAAAAAATAAGAGGGCAAGACTATGATGGTGCTGGTAATATGCATGGTACTTGGAACGGACTTCAAGCGTTATTTCTTAAAGAATGTCCATATGATTACTACGTCTACTAGTTTGCCCACCGACTACAACTGACATTGGTTTCTGCAGCTAAGGATGTGATCTGTATTTGAAAATTCTTCTCTCATTTGGACAATGTTGTTGATATTATTACTTCTTCTCCTAAACGCATTAATATGTTGCAAATTGCTCAAAGAAAAGAGCTAGAGGATATGTTGGTTAGTGGAGAACGACAATCTGGAA